>JABAKD010000023.1:9155839-9226793 GCA_012845835.1 Undaria pinnatifida | reverse complement strand
CCCCCTCCCCCCCCCCCCCCCTTTTTCTTAAACCCTAGCCTCACTCGTATTTCGATTCAACCCACACCGGTAGCAAAAAAAATAATACACAACTAGACGACTATGAAGAGTAACGGTATCAATAAGTGTATTATGATACCGCTACAACCCATAGTTGTCAAGGCTGGTTACTGCATGTCTATCTTCAGGGATAAATACTGCATTTAACCAACTTGACAAAAGACGCGAGGGGGAAACGTTGAAATTACCAAACGTCCTCGCAACTTCGTTTTTAGCCCCCCGAATCAGTTTTCCTCGGCGTACGAAAAATACTTTTTGGCAGATATATACAACAGCCCCCCCTCCCCCCCCCCCCCCAACAACTGTACACCAATATATATTCGGAAACACGATTCTGATACAATACGATAATGAAGTATAGAACATCAAACAAAAAGTACGTGTAGAAAAAAACCACGTGGTTGCAAAACAAACAAAACAAAATAATATGTATTCGAAAACACCACCCTGATACAAAACGATAACGAAACCTAGAACATCAACCAAAACGTACACGTGTAGCAAAAACTACGTGGTTACAAAATAAAATGTATTCGAAAATACCGCTCCGAAACAACACGATAACAAAGTCTAGAACATAAACCAAAACATATACGTGTAGCATCAAAAACGCGGAAAGCACCACTTTGAAACAACACGATAACCAAGTCTAGAATATCAACCAAAACATACGTGAAACAAAAACCACGCGGACACACGACACACTAAAACCATATATACGTCCGCATACGAACACCAGTCAAAAGATGGAACCCATATACCCTGGGTTCCAAATTGAGGTCCCTACGAGTCACAAACATCACATAGTCCACATAAAGTCTTTACACAAACCTAGAAATGCGTCACAACTGCTCGTTGCCAATTGACAGGTTCATCAAGAACGCAAGAACAAACAGGACGAGAGGCAGGGTAATCGAAGCAGCGCAAATCATTATAGCATTCGCCCACCACATCACCTCCTTTGAAATTGGTTTTGGGCATCAGCGAACTGGGTCCACGCATGCCCGTAGTGTCTTAGGTGGAGTGAGGAGCGGTAGTAAAAATCAAGTGCGCTGCTCGATAACTGTTCCTGACCGTCGGTATACTGAACATTCTTCGGGCGCGTCTTCTCTGTGTCAGGTGTGTGAGGAATTTCTTTCTTTGTCGTTTTTCAAGCAAGCGGTTGCGTTGGCATATACTACCTGGCTTGATGTATAGGAAAGGAACACCACTGAGCGATCATCTACTACATGTTAGGGCATGTTTTCATGAACACCACTAACAAGAGCACCAGACATGGACGCGACATCTACAGGACTACAACATCTTCGACGACAGTGGGGAGAAACAGGACGAATAAGCGTACACTATATATAGTCTATAATAATGTGAAAAGTAAGTACAGACAGGGATGTTAACACTGCGGTAAACCACACGACCAACCTATTACGCAGGGTATTTCGTGCCTCCATCCGCTTACATGATTGCCTGACAACCTCTACCATTCCAAACGCAGTGGAATGCGCCTAACGAAGTAAAGTCACCCTCGCGTTCAATAGTGGTGACATCGCATGTCCACGTGAGACAACCTTTACGAAACGCAGTAGCATATATATGCCTCACGATGTAAAGTCACCCTCGCGTTCAATAGTAGTGACATCGCATATATATGACTTTGCATGCCCACATCAACTGTTGTATTTGTAACATGTATCTCTGTCTTGGAATTAGCGACCTCAGAGCCCCACAGCGGCACGGTAAAAATTATGGACGTTAAATCGTACATTTGCGAGACAATAATAAGTTGAAAAGGAAGCACAGGCAGACCTGATAAAATTGCGATAAACCACACTGCCGACCCATCGCATACCCTCCTGAGACGACCTCTACGAAACACAGTACCATTTACGTCACGAAGTAAAATCACCCTCGCGATCAATAGTGATGACATCGCATATATATGACATCACATACCCACCTCGCCTGATGTATTTGTAGGACGTATCTCTGACTTAAAATTGACAACCGCAGAGCCCCACATCGACAAGGTAAAATCATAGGCGTGAAATCGTACATTTATTTGAGACAAAAATAATTTGGAAAAGGAAGCACAGGCAGATGTGTTAAAATTGCGGTAAACAACCTTACCAACCCATTACGTAGGGTATTGCGTACATACAGCCTGCATGATCGCCTCCCAACCTATGCCAAGCAAGCGAAGTATTACTAACGAGGTAACGTAAGTGAGCGCGTGTATACCAAGTATGACTAACGAGGTAACGTAATTGAGCACATGTATATCAAGCGTCCCTTTGAAACTGACGATTCGCATCCCTCCCTCTAATGCTCAATGGCGGAGACAGTACATGGCCACATACATCACCTCGCATGCTGTATTTGGCAATACGTATCTCTTTCGTATAATTAGCGATGTCAGAAAATAATGGTAACTGGATGATGATGGTGACCAACAGTGCATGACCACATCACCTCGCCTGTTGTATTTGACAATACGTATCTCTTTCTTATAATTAGCGATGTCAGAAAATAATGGTACCTACAAGTATTCTATAAAATATTCTAGCTTTCGATCGATGTATCATACAACAACAAATTATGAAGATTTAACACGTTATTTACCATACTTGAACACTGGGTTGCATGCTGCATCTAACATCAAACCTTCTAGAGTAGTAAACACTACAAGCCGGATGAAATAAAGGGATGTCTTATTGCTTCAATCGTCAGGTTTGTCTCCTTTGAAGATTCATAGTTTCCGCGCACATATTGAATTGTCCCGCCCCCCGCCCCCCCCCCCCCCCCCCCTCCCCTCCCCCTCCACTGACCCCTCTTGTTCATTAAAAAACCCCAACCCTCCCCCCCCCGCCCCTCCGTCCCCGATTCCCCCCCCCTTCCGCCTACGTAGTTTGTCCAAACGCCCCACTCACAATCAAATCGCCTGAGTAATAAACACCTATACGCAGTTGATATCACGTCATTATCTTTCTGACCATCCACGACGTATTTTTCCCCCCAACCCCCCCCCCCCCCCCACCCCCCCCTCCAACGCCCCCTCTTTTCCGACCACCTGCACGATCGCCTAGACCTAGCACCACGCGTATAACAAGCTGCTACATATCTTTGATCTCACAGCCGAAGTGTATTTGAATATTATTTATGACCTAAACCTCCTCACAAATCTCCCCCCCCCCCTCCTCTTGCTCTCCCTTACTCAAACGCCCCACCAAATATCGAAATCCGCCACATTAATAAACACTTCACGCACATGATATCACCTCATTATCTTTCGAGAGCCATCCATGCCGCTGTGTTTCCCCCCCCCCCCCCCGCCTCGAACGCCCCCTTCTTCCCCATCACCCGCACCATCGCCTAGACCTAGCACCACACGTATAACAAACCCTCACCTAAAGCCTTTCCTCCCCCCCCCCCACCCCCCCCCCGCCCCCACCCCCCCCCACCTCCCCCCCAACCCATCCCAACCCCACCCCCTCGAACACTTCACCCTCTCTTTACTCATTGATTGTACGACTTACCCCCGGATATACATGATAAACTGATGTATTATTTCCAAAACCGTCACATATATCCCCTCAAAATAATGTATAGTTTCCAGGCACATATTGAGCTGCCCCCCCCCCCCCCCCCCACCCTCCCCCCCCCCCCTCCCCCCCCCCCTCCCCCCCCCCCCTCCCCCCCCCCCTCCCCCCCCCCCTCCCCCCCCCCCCCCCCCCCCCCCCCCTCGAAACCCCAATAATATACTCCGTCAGATTTATCCCCTCGAAAGGATTTATAGCTTACATGCACAAATTGCCCCCTTCCCCCCCCCCCCCCTCCAAACCCGCTCGCTTTTGATCAAAACCAGGCCCCCGCGTCCTTCAAAACTCCGCCCCACCCCCCTCACCGGTTATTCAACTTACAAGATTCACTTGATAAAAGGATACATTTCCCTTCACAGCCATTTCCCTTCACAGCTGTCAGATTTTGTTCCCCTCAAAAACGGGTTTTATAGTTTCCGCGCACAGACTGACTAAAATCATCCTGTTGACCCTGATAGCTACACTGTAGTTGTAAGGGGAGTCGCCGGCCTATATCCTTAATGAGGACACACAACTCGTAATGCGCGCGATCGGAGCATCACACACAGCTTGACGAAATCTTCGATCTCACAGCTGGAGTGTATTTTCATTTATTATAATAACTGGTAGTTACTATAGCTACTGTAGCTACACCTAAAGCCCTCCTCCCCCCACCCCCCCTCCCCCACCCCCCACCTACCCAACCCGCCCACCCCATCTCGCCCCCACCCCCTCAAACACTCCGCCCTCTGCTCACTGGTTGTACCACTTACAGGATATGCATGATATACTGGTGCATTCTTTGCAAAACCGTCACATTTATCCCCTTAAAAGAATGTAGTTTCCACGCACAGGTTGAGCTGCTCCGCCCGCCCCCCCCCCTCCCTTTTTGCTCAAAACCAGGCCCCCACGACCTTCAAAACTCCGGCCTCTTCTCACCGGTTATTCGACTTAAAGGATTCACTGGAGAAACGGATGCATTTTCTTCCACACACAGCTGTCAAAATTTGTCCCCCTCAGAAACGCGTTTTATAGTTTCGGCGCACAGACTGACTAACATCACCCTGGTGACCCTGATAGCTACACCGTAGTTGCAAGGGGAGTCGCCGACCTATATCCTTAATGAGGACACACAACAACCCGTAATACGCGCGATCGGAGTATCACACAAAGCTTGCAAAGATGAGTTTCGACAAAATATTCGGTCTTACAGCTGGCGTGTAATTTAATTTCTTATAATAATCGCTTATTTAGCTACTATAGTACCAGGTATATAATAGCTAATAACGCTACTATATCTACTATAATAGCTTCTTCTGTAGCTGCTGTAACTACTATAGCTACAATAGCTACTATGGCTATTACATATATTATAAAAATTAAAATACACTCCAGCTGTGAGATCGAATATTTTATCGAAACTCATCTTTGCAAGCTTTGTGTGATACTCCGATCGCGCGTATTACGGGTTGTTGTGTGTCCTCATTAAGGATATAGGTCGGCGACTCCCCTTGCAACTACAGTGTAGCTATCAGGGTCAACAGGGTGATGTTAGGCAGTCTTTGCGCGGGAACTATTAAACCCGTTTCTGAGAGGGACAAAATCTGACAGCTGTGGAAGGAAATGCATCAGTTTATCAAGTGAATCCTGTAAATAAATCGAATATCCGGTGAGGGGAGGGCGGAGTTTGTAAGGACGTGGGGGCCTGATTTTGATCAAAAGGGGGGCGGGAGGGGGGAAGGGGGGGGAGGGGACGGGTGGGGCAGGTTTATTTGTGCGTGGAAACTAAACATCCTTCTTGTGGGGGAGGGGGGGGAGAATGTGGCGGGGGGGGGGCGGGGGCGGGGGGGGGGGAGGGCTTTAGGTCGCATAGATGTAGGGGTTGGCTATAATATACGTGTGGTGCTAGGTCTAGGCGATGATGCGGGTGGTGGGTGAAGGAGGGGGCGTTGGGGACGGGGGTGGGTGGGAATTGCAGCAGCGGCATGGACGGCTCTGAAGCGATAACGAAGCGATATCCAGGGCGTGTAAGTGTTTATTACTCTGGCGGATTTCGATAGTAGGTGGGGCGTTTAAGCAAGAAGAAGCGAGGGAAAAAAAAAAAAAAAAAGGCGGGGGGGGAGGGGGGGTGGGAGGGTTTTCAAGAGGTTTAGGTCACATAAATAATTAAAATCAAAGATTTGGTCGACACTGATGAATGTTCGCAACCTTGTGTGTGATCCTCCGATCGCGCATATTAATCATATATGTAGGGGCCTACTATACGCGCGGTGCTGGGTCTAGGCGATCGTGCGGGGTGTGGGGAAGGAGGGGGCGTTGGAGGGGGGGAGGGGGGATGAATGAAAGCTACGTCATGGATGGCTAGAAAGATACTGACGTGATATCAATTGCTTATTTGTGTTTTTTACTCTGGCCGATTTCGATTGTAGGTGGGGCGTTATATTTAGCAACTATAGCTACTATACCCATTATACCTACTGTAGCTACCATAAGCTTCTATAGATATTATAGCTACTATAATATGTACTATTGTAGCTACTGTAGCTACTATATGCCTAGGCAACTCTAATAGCTACCAATAGCTACTATAGCTACCATCGGCACTATTGTAGCGCTACTATAGCTACTATAGCTACTATTATAGCTACTATATATCTACTGTAGCTACTGTATACACACAGCTTGCAAAGATGAGTTTCGACAAAATTTTCGATCTCACAGCTGGAGTGTATTTTAATTTTCATAATATATACTCCGGAGTAGCTACTAAAGGTACTATTGCAGCTACTGTAGCTACTAAATCCCTACTATATTGGCTACTAATAACTGCCGTGGCCATGATCTAATGAGGCGCCTGTTGGAGAATTTGAGTGCGCCCGTCGCGGAACATGCGTCGCTGCCACTTGGGGATCATACGAATCATACCAACAAGGTATTCTGTTCGGGACACATATGCCATGCTATTATTAATAGTATTGTTATTGTTATACCAGTATTACCTTACGGTGGAGGTGCAGCATTTACTGTAGTCTCCTTGGCGAGGCTCTCCTCCCTTGTGTGAGGAGCGCTATATCTCCACCCCCCAAAAGTGACTTTGATCCAAAGAGATATATTACATTACACGTCTTTTGTTCACTGTTTCATGCGGCAAATACAGCGCATACAACACATACAACGCACACAGTACAAAAAAGTACACGGTCTTTAGTTGCCTACCGTGGTTTGTGTTCGCTGTAGGCCTATGTCATTGGAGCTAGATCTGCACCACCAGTACCTCTGCTGACAACACAGCCATCCACCAGTAGTAATATGTTTGACTGAGCGATCTCGTACTCAGCGCTTCGACGCATAACTTCAAACATCACGTATACCAACGAACTGCAGCACACATAAAAAAATCACCAGCTTTTCGGTCAACACAGCTTGTTGTGTGTTTCATGCATATTTATATTATGTGTGTGATATGTGTGTGCTGTATGTATGTGCGGTAAATGGCAGCGCTGCTGCGATAATCGAATTTTGACGCCACGGGGACAGCGGGATACGCCCGATACGTACGGAGGAGGGATCTGTTCTGAAGGGGACAGGGGGCCCTTTCATCAAGGTGCGAGAGAGAGAAACTTATTGGAATGTTCGTGCGTGGATTTGCATCATTGACACTGAGAACGGATACACCGCGTAAAACGGCGAAAATCTTTTAGGGACGTAAAACGTACCCAATGTATAGGATATTGTGCCAGATGGAAAATGTGTAAAACGGCATCCCGTACAACATTGGTTCGGGTGGCACAGTCCCGAGCATTTCACCCACGGATTCAATCACCCACTACTACCCCACTCCCGCACAACACAATCCTACCCCTGGTAGCCGACAAGTACTCCTAACTGTCACCTTGCCACCAGCATCGCCAGACGGCCGACAGCCGACAAGTACTCCTCTCGCCTCTTCGGCACCGCCGCCAGCTTCTTTTCACAGGTGTGTCAATTGTTGCCGGGTAGGTACCATTTACTTGACGATCAGATCTAGTCTAATGCTTTTGAAGCGGTGTTTGTGCCTATTGACGTGTGATACTGTCGTGAACGTGGCACGATACGGGTTGGCCGAGCAGCATCCACCAACAGAAAAGACAGCGTCTGTCAGCACAGATTGTTTGTACACCGGGCGCCGTCTTAGACGAGAACACTGCTCTGCTGCGGGGCCAGTCCCTTGGTTGGCGGGCGACGAGATGCGCGATAGTCTGCAAGAGGAAGTGTATTCGATCTTTGGATACTGCATGTTATAGTCGCAAAGTGCACGAAGCATCGAATGGACTCCAGGTTCCAGAGACTAGTTCGATTATTTTGGTGCCCCCAGCACGGGACAGACTCCACAGCAGAGCACCTTTCGCGTCCGAAACGGTGGCCCCCGCGGTCTAGACTACATATTTATGTCATGTCGATCGACCGCGGTTTGTGATTTGACAATAATATGGGCTGATCTACCCAATTGTCAAGATATTGCGCCGTGCACGTTTCACTTTTTAGCTGCGGCATGTGATGACCCAAAGACATTGCCCAGTGCAGACTATCGCGAGTCTGTTACCCGCACATCACGGGACTGACCCCAATCAATGCAGAGCTTTGCCCTAGTCCAAGCTTGTGGCCCCGACGGTTTACATGCAGATCAATCGCGGCTTGTGAATTTCGCTTGTATGACCTGCTGTACCCAAATATCGCACATACTTGCCATTGGATACGGCATCTTTAAGCCTGCAAAGCGCACCAGGCAATTTCTTCTACTTTTGGATACAGGATCTTTAAAAACAGAAATTACTAACCGTGGCCGATCGACACGTAAACCGCCGGAACCTCTAGCTTGGACGAGGAACCTTCTATGCCGTCGGATCAGCCCCGTGCGCGATGGACGATCAGACGCGCGATAGACTGCCCCTGGCAGTACCTTTTTGATCTTGAAATTCCGCAGCTTAAGAACGCAAACGTCGTAAACAGCGATCGATCCACATGCAAATTACACAGCCATGTTACCAACCATGTAGCTCAAAATGAAGTGCGTGCTGCTTTCCCCACTGACTGCTGAACCAGGCAGCATTTTACAGTTGATATCTTTTTTTGCCTTCAACCTGAAAATGCAAATTGCATCAGGCAGAATTTCTGGACGTACCAGGAGCATCTGCAAAAAAAATGCAAAATTCACAAACTGCAATCGATCGACATGTATAGGACGTCAGAACCATCTGATCGGACGAGAGCACTGCTCTGCTGGGACCTATCCGGGTGCTTGTAGCCGGCGACAAGATGGGCGATAGTCTGCACCAGGCTGTATCTTTTGAGGTTTGGATGCTGCATGTTCAAAAAACAAAGTGCACCAGTGGGTAGTATCTTCGATATTGTAATACAGTACACAGTAGCTTCAAAATGCAAAATCTACAAGCCACGATCCATTGACATATACCTGTGTAAAACGTCAGAGGTACATGCCCGGACGAGAGCACTGCTCTGCTGTGTGGGGTCATTGCCGTGCTTCACGGGCCACATGGTGGGCAGTAGTGCTCTGCATCAGGTAATGTTATACTTGGAACATTGGATACCGAGCTTAAAGCTTCTCTCGCCCAGCGGGACATTCACAGAGACAGGGGGGGCATCAGCAGCAACTCCGCCCTGTTCATGTCATAAATGTTTCCATTGTTGTATCCGGATGCTGATGTACTAACTACAGTACTGTTGCTGATGTGCTGACTACTCTTGCCGCTAGAGTGCTGCAGCATGTACGCCACATAGCAAAACTGACGGTGATGACGGGTACGCCTCTTGAAACAGCCATAATATTTTGAAAATAATATTTTTTGGGACGTAAAACGTACCTAGCGTGTAGAATTCAGTGCCATACGGAAAATGTGTAAAACGGTTATCTTGGCAGTCCCGAGCCTTTTACCCCCGGACTCACCCGCCCACCCCCACCCCACCCCCACACAATACCATCCGACAGCTGCCAGCCGACAAGTACTCCTATCTGCTTCCTCGCCGCCAGCACCGCCAGACAGCGGACAGCCGAGAAGGACTCTTCCCACCTCGTCGGCATCGCCGTCAGCTCTATCTATTCTAGTCAGGTGTGTCAGTTGCTGCCGGGTACGTACGTCGATCGAGGTTTGTTGGTTTGTATAGACATGTGTGATAGAACGTGGTCTGATACGGGTTGGCCGGCAGCATTCAACAAGATATGAAGAAAACAGCCGTAGGGAGAAAGCCTTGAGCAACAGAGAGTTCGTACATCGAGCCCATCAGAACCGCCGGGTCGGACGAGAACAGTGCTCTGCTGTGGGGTCACTCCCCTGCTAAGCGAGTGACGGATCGCGCGATAGTTTGCACCAGGCGGGATTGTTTGATCTTCCGAGAGCGCAGCGTAAGAACGAAAGTGCACCAGGTAAAAATTGATATTCGGATACAGCCGCTGACCGATGCAAAGATCGCAGACCGCGATCGATCGACATATACAGTAGACCGTCAGAGCCATGGTTTGGACGCAAACACTCCTCTGCCGTCTGGTCAGCGTGGAGTAGTTGGCGATCAGACACGCTGTAGTCCACACCACGCAGTGTATTTTGATATATTGATACCGCAACCTGAATTCGCACACGTTGCAACCCGCGATCGATCCACATGCAAATTTTGTAGCCAAGGCAACAGGCATACAGCTCAACATCAATTGGTCGTTGCTCTCCCCACTGTATGCTGTTGGAGATCGGAGTGTTGATAACACCAGACCCGTCAGATCCACCGGCCCGGATACACATTTCTCTGCTGCGCGGTGCCAGTGCCGTGGGTCGCGGTCAACAAGGTGCACAATACTCTGCACCAGGCAGTATATAGTTTGGATATTTTGATGTCGTAGCTTGCACCAGGTGGATTCTTTGATCTTTAGGAATAGAAGAAGATTCAACGTGCACAACAAACAAACCGCGATCGATTGGCAAGTAGATCTTTAAGCCCATCGGCTCGAACGGGACCATTGCTCTGCTGTTGGACCAGTCCCGTGCTTGGCGCGCGACAAAATACGTGATAGTGTAGTCTGCACCAGCCTGGGCAGTGTTGTTTGATGTTTAGATGCCACGGCCTAAAAATATACGAAAGTCGTAAACCGCGATCGACCGACCTGAGAAGCATAGCCGAGGTATCATACCAGGCATGCAGCTCGCGTCAAATGATCGATGCTCTCCCTGCTGAACCAGTCGGTGTCTGTTGATACGTCTGTTGACCAATCTCTGACATTGTAAACATACTCAGTTAGCACGGAAAAGCGTGGTGGTGATTCAAGACGGCGGGACAGAACATTATCTCTGTTGTATAGTTGTCCACACGAGTCAGGCTCGACGGCCGGAAAACAACACAAGTAAGTACGAGAGAGAGAGGGTTCTGTGCCACCGTCTCCGATTACCACCACGCGTTCCCGTCTTGGCTGCGAATACGCCATTTTACATTCAAGATTGATCGAAAGGTAGCATCTCGATTTGATCACTGGACACTGCAGCTTAAAAATGCACATGGCACCGCGCAGGATCTTTGAAATTCGGATAAATCATAAAATCTTATCTGCACCAGGCAGTATCTATCTAGACTATAGACTAAATCTTGGGATGGATATCGCATCTTCAATATGCAAAGTGCACCAGGCAGTATCTATGACCTTTGGGCAGTAACAAAAAAATGCAGCACTCACAAACCGCAATCGATCGACATGTCAACAGCCAGATCCGGCTGCGAGGAGAACGAGCACACTGCTCTGCCGTGGGGTAAGTCCCGACAATCCCGTCGTTGGCGAGCTGAAAGACGCGCGATAGTAGTGTCTCTGCATCAAGCAGTCCCTTTGCTTCCTGAATACCGCATCTGAATTATTAAAAAATACTGGCACTGTTGTACCAGGTATTTGATACAGCAGTCGTGGTCCCTTTGTTAGTGCGGCATTAAACTATATTGTACGGGGCCCCAGTTTAGCGCAGTAAAAACTTCTTTTGTCGCGGCTCGTCCGTTTAATAGAGACTCCATGATAGTGCGAGGTACCAATTCAGTGCGGTTGTCATCTGGCAACGCACCGCACTGTAAATGACTAGGGACCACGCCTATTCTGTACCGCACGCAGGAAAAAAAATCGACAGTCTCAAGTCGTTATGTACCAGGATACCAGGCATACAACTACGGTGCACACAGAGTGTTAGTAGCACTCTCCGCTGTCAGAGCCTGTGCGTGCTTGATTTTTCTTTGTCGAGGACATAGACTACACTAGCCCACCCCAATGTCGCCGAAGAACCACCGACGAACAGGCCTCTGATATCCCCTCCCAGCCGTCCTGCTTGTTCCGTGAGGCAAACCCAGATGAAGTGGGTCTGCGTGTCGAGCGATCTAGGTCTTCGAACTCCGTATGTAGTGACAAATTCCTCAGCCTGTATTCCGTAACTACAGTACGTAGCTGTAGTCTATAGTCTAGTCTATGGTTCGCCCCAAGTCACATTTTCCGCTCGAAGACGTGTGGGGAATAGATGTACTCGGAGTATTTATTTACGAAATACCGTACATCAGTAGTTGCAGGAATCTCGCTGGCACGAGGCCTTCGTTTCCCTCTCCTGGCACGCTTCAGACCCTCGCACGTCATGCGATACTTACAATATACACTCTTCTTGCAAACCTTACAACATACTAGTAGCTATACCCAATAGAGAGGCTGAGTGCTGAGTCGTGACGCATGGTACGGCAGCGGTATACCGTTATTTGTCTGTGGAATATAGTCTATACGTCGCCCCAAAACCGATTTTTAGCAAAATGGACGTGCACAACACGATGACCAAACCTACCTACAGCAGGTGAACACACTCGTATTGCAAACCAAGAACGATACCCCGACGATTTTGGATTATTATGCAGTCCCGGCCATTCAAGCAGAAATACAAATGCCAAAAAATGGTATACCTCTGTCGTAGCACGCGTCTTGTGCCAAGAGACTCTCACCGGCACTATAGAGGGCGAGACGCACTATTCAAGGGGCACAGCTATCGGGAGTCTCCCGCAGTACCGCGATCGATCATCATGTGTGTGTCGTTTGTTCACGTCAAGCCTTTCTTGTGTTCTCATGCGTCACTAGGCAATCCAGTGCTAAAAAATACCGGCGTGCCGTTCAAGTATTATAGCTATTAATAGTGGAACGTACTACTACTACGAGTATATGATACCAGGTATACACCCCCGATGGGGAAATATAAGGTTGTTGCTCTAGCCGCTGTCAGAATTTGCGATGGATGCTTGTTCTGTCTTTGTCGATGATGCCGGGGTACAGTGCATGTCTTCCTATACAGTGCCGGTATTGTTGGCTGACACACACCGCCAATACAGGGAGGCCGCCACTTAATACCAGGTATAGATAATCCCAGTATGGTCTAAACCTGTGACAGCCTCAACGCCACGCTACGACGACGATCTGGCCTCTCTCTCTTCCGATCCCGCTGCTCTATAATTGCACGATGCGGATCCGGAGACAGATGCTGACCAGAGATGTAGATCGTCGTCAGTGAATGTAGTGCTGTAGACCCAGCTAAGCCTTCTTGTGATACTCATCAAAAACTAGATCGCGTTCTTTTGCGAATTCAATAGATCTATAAACTGCAGTTGCACCGTCGTTATGTATATCTTTATTATGACTCTTTGCTCTGTAGCTGCGGTATCTTTCCTGCGCATGGTACACACGATCCACGCGAACAAGAGTACTGTTACTAGTTGTACTGTACATAGTCTAAAAATATTTTAAGTATACATGGTACAGCAGTACTTCGAACTGTGTAGTCTCTTTGCCGTGACCATGTATGTAGGCGATCCTGCGTTACTTAGTTTTACCCATCCTTGCCACACTTCCTCCGACCTTCGCCCCTCATATACAATCCGCACTGAGTGATCGTCTTGTGCCTGGTGTCCCCAGCGTACGCTTTCCGGTGGTTTCGTGGCGATGGCTTGCCAAGTATGAAGTGTGCGTCAAGGTTCCGACATGTGCCACCATAGTCAGAGCATGTTTGGGCCAAAGTATATGAAGTATGTCTACACAGCTCCTTAACCAATGGCTACACTACCGGTACAAAATAACGATACGCGTTTCTTTTTTGGTCTCGTTCTGTTCCGCACTGCCATGCACAGCACTATAGCCACAAGCAGCATGGCATCTTCATCAGCAGCGGCAGGAGTCCAGTTCGAGCCGGCTGGCCCTGACCCGGGCCTTACTGCCACGGAGGTCCTCGAGTACTTGCCAACTGCCGTGGCAATGTGCTCCACCAAGACCCTGCGCGAAGCACTCCGTGTCTACGTGTGGGGGTCGAAGGCCATCTGCAAGGTGGTGAACGAGGCGTGGGTGGCTGGCAACAACCCGTTCGAAGAGGGGGGGGTCTATGACACCGAGGTATTCTACGCTCTGTTCGAACTCAACCGCATCCAAACACAGCACCGCAGCAGCTTCGTCGGTATGTGCCCCGGCTTAGACCTGGTCTTCAAGTACTTTGTGGAGCAGGCCCGCCAGCATCACCAGTGGAGCACGCAATTGGTTGAGGAGGTGGAGGTAGCGGAGGACGAGGATAGTGATGATGAACAGTTGGTCGAGGAAGAACCATCGACGGAGGTGGAAGGGGAAGATAGTGAGGACGAGGGTTTCTTCGGCCAGACAACGGAGGACGGGGGAGACGGCGAATGGCCTTGTAAGATTGACGATGTTCGTGTGCTCTTGAAAGTTTGATATGATACGATACCGCACGACATCAGTACAATACGGGGTACAGTTCAGTCTTGCACCATCTAGCACGCCTGGTCCGTATACCTACGGTATCTACGGTATCTACGGTATCTGGCACAGTGTTGTGGAGCCGCACACCAGTATACATTGATTGTCCTTGAGAGGTGGAGTACACATGGCAGCAGTAGTACGTTTGAGATATATTACAGTACCAACCGTAGACTGAGTACCTCGTATCAAGGGCAAATTTGAAACGGCGTACTGTAGTTACCAGGTACGTTTGAGATATAGACTAGTCTAGTCTATTACAGTACCCGCCGTAGACTGTCAACCAGATTGGATAGTTTTACGAGTACCTCGTATCAAGGGCAGGTGAAACGGCGTACTGTAGTTACCAGGTACCCTTCCTTTGGCGTTGCACCTCAACCCCCCCAAAGGGGTAGCTTACCCCCAAAATGGGGTGGCTTCGAGACATGTGTTTTAAGGCTAAAAACTGATGCCGCTATAGTCTATATTGTGAGCACCTGATACATAACGAAAATCAACTCGTGTTTTGGGTTGATAATTTATCACCCGAGATTCGATCGAAAAAATACGTGCGTCACCGGCGATATGCCAACCAGACGTTATTGTGAGACCGGAAGAAAGCTCGTCGTATATTTTCTCTCACTATTATCCTGGGTTTCTCATTGTGATGCACTCGAACTTGACCCCCCACCCGGCGCGCCCTACCCCCCTCTCCCCCGCCCCGGCACCCAATTTTTCAGGCCATTCCATGTCCGACAACGATGACACGGCAAGCACCTACAACGTGTCCTACACCGAGGACATCGATTTCCTGCCCGCCAACATCCTGGACGATGGCGAGTACATCGATGCCGATGCCCAATCACCTGGGCCTCCTTCCCAGTACTTTGCAGACGACACTTCTTCGACTCCCACTGGTACGCCACAATCGGCGGCCAGCGAGACGGAAGGTGGGTCATGTGTTCGACTGCCTTCATGTTGCGTGCCGGCCTCATGTTATACATGATGGAAGTACCTCGCAGTGCTGCAGGTAGGCTGCTGTTGCTTTGGGACATATCATTTTTTTATACCGTTTCAAGCCCATATTGAAAGGAGCTCGTTCGGCGGCACTTTTGACAAGCGGTGGTCGCAGACAGGTGCACCTATATATATGTGTGTGTATATCCCCGCACTGTAGTGCCTAGACTGTGGCGTATTTTCGCCTCTTTTCTAGGATACGCGAAGCACAGGGTCTGCCAGGTATGTGATCGATCAGGTCCAACGGACTGTCTTAATCCAGGCATTTTTTTTGCCCAGCAACCGCATCTGAAATTACCGGTGTGTGTATGGACTGAGTCCGTAAATATATTTTCAGCAATACCATACTTAGGGTAAACTCTTGATGGCTCTCGTGTTTCTGAAGTTAACCAAGTGAACCCGCTTGGTGTACGCGCACCCCCTCCCCCTCCCCCAACCCTCGTTGTGAAAGCTGGGCTAGCGGACGAGACCCCCTTCCTCTCCTACGAAGACCCGACAGAAGACCGCTACGACAACGACCACGCCAAACACTGGGGTACCACCGCTGGCCATCCTCGGTCTTGTATTAATAGCACCACGGGGATTGGACATCGTAACCCACTGGTGTGGCGACGACGGCCTCCGAAGATCGCCCACGACGTTGGCTCTTCGTCTCCCACGAGTACGAAGCCGTCAGCAGCTGGAGGGAGGGAAGGTGGGTCATATGTCCGACTACCGTCATTTATGCTGTGTGCCGGCTTCAAATTTTGCAGGATGAAATTACCTCTCAGTGCTGCAGCCAGTTCCTGTTATTGTAGTTGTTGTTGTTGTGGTATATATAATTTTTTCTAATTTTTTCCAACCCAGCTGTAGGAAGCAAGTCACTCGGCCGCACTTTTAGCACGCCCGTGGTCGCCGGACTGGTGCGTGAATAAGTAGGTATATATATGCGTATCTCCCCGCCCGGTACTCGCTTTAGCTGCTGTTGCGCTTTTTCGTATTATATTTACCCTACGTGAAGCACAGGATCGCCGATATTCTACATGGTCTTGTTCCTCATTAAATCGACTACACGTTTTCTGCTGTCTGAATGCAACCAAACCTGATAACTATCTGAATACAAATAGCATTTTTATACTAGAGCAGGTCCCACGAACGGGCTGCCTTTATCTTGAGTGATTTTTTATCCCAGCAACCGCTTCTGAAACTACCGGCGTGTGTATGGACTGGGTCTATCAATCGTTTGTTAGCAATGCCATGGCGTCAAGCCTTGATGGTCAATGCTTGTTCTTGTGTTTCTCTTTCTAAGCGAACCCGATTCGTGTGCGCATACTCCTCCCCCCCCCCCCCCCCCCCCGCCCCCACCGCTAGTGAAAGCAGGGCTAGCGAGCGAGACCCCCGTTCTCCGGAGAAGACCCGACCTCTAACAATCTCCAGAAGGAGGACATACGCGGAGGTCCCACCGCTTGCAATCCGCGGTCTGGTAGCACCACGGATGTTGGACATTGCAACCCACTGGTCTGGCGACGACAGCCTCAGAAGAATATTTCCACTGTGCTGGCGTTGCGGGTAGACCAAGCATATGTTTGAGGACGCGTTTGGGGTAGAAATTGCCGACAGCGATTGGTACATACCGTCCGTTCCCCACTACTAATATTTTCGTGCACCGGCATTGTTGCCTAATATAGAAGGACTTGCAAGGAAACCGTGTGTAAGGAAACCGTGTGTTCTGTATTATTAGGCAACAATTCCGTAGTGGCCATATCATAAACTCGCGGACGATCGTTTTACGTCTCGCCGCTGTAGCGTTTGTGATCTGGTGAACATGCGAATAGGGACGATAGCGACGTGGGAAACGCGCGAGAGATCGTTTACGACTCGCCGCTAGCGTTTGTGTTTGGTCAACGCACCGGTGATATTGATGGTGCCGCCTGAAAGCGACGAGAGGAGGATACCTTCGGAAGCGGCCAAACATAAAAATATTAACACCATTGTCAACGTACGTTACTTTTTTTAACACTTTTTGCTGTGGTCCTGCAACGACATTTAACCCTTGGCTCTTTGATATTGTGGTGATATTAATGGTGCCGCCTGAAAACGTGGAGTAGAGGTCACGCTCGGCAGCGGTATTTATGGCTTGGCTCTTTGATACTGTGGTCCTGCAACGATATTTAACGCTTGGCTCTTTGATACGAGGGCACCAACACGCCGATCCTCGCAGTACAGAAGCCATTGTCACTATTATTTGATGTAGTTCATTCAGCACAAAGCAAAACCGTGTGTTTACTACCTGGAGGGAGGGTGCCTCAGCCTTTTTCAGTGGAAACGTTTTGGACAGTCATGTTGAACATTTTGCTATTATATTTTCATCGAAAGCAAGGAGCCTCAGAATATAAATGTTGCAGCACATTTTTTTCCGTAGCATGACATACGTGTGAACGGCACTTACTTGGAGGGGTATTTATACATAAAACAATACGACCTGGTATACAAATATCGGTCCTGCGCACGTTTCCGTCCCAGGAGGAAACATCCTATTCACACCTACCTCTGCCTTTATTCCTGGTAAACCAATCGAACATCACACCCGATCAACGAATCAATGTTGGGACAACCCCCTACGTCCGCCTCATACATGCACGTCGTGCATCAACCATTTCATCTAATTGTCGTAGCTCGCTCTCGCGCGTGCTAGCTACGATATAGAGGTGTCACAACATTGTCTAATATATTTATCGCAAAAGTGTGTGTTTGGGGGCTGGGGCTCCTTCATCCAGGTTTGTTCGCACACAATATATCAAGATCAGGTTTTGGGTGAGAAATCGAGCTTCCCCAGGCGAGGCGAGCCTCTGAAATATGTTGGTGCGCGCTACCGTGCTACCGTGTAGCGTGCGTGCTCTATGATACTGGTCTGCCAAATCACTAAACCAAGCTATCCGCCGCACGGAGTCCAGGACATCCTTTGTCAAGCACCCAGCCAAGGAGATTCAAGGAACTATAGTCTATATATCGAGCTGCGGACAAGAACATAGGTTTCACTACCACCAGGTACATCTTATTGGCCCACAGACAGTCAGATGTTGGATGTTTGGGTTTCGTTATTGAGCCACACACTTAGGCACTTCCCGGAGGGGAACCTTGAATATAGTCATGTCTTCGAAATATTAATAGAACGATTTAGTATAGTATATGCCTTCGGCCCCGAAATGGGACGTGTTTCATACAATGGGGGTATCGGGTCAAGGTAAATGGGGGTTGGAAGCAAGACAAACCGCTATCTGATGATTACCAAGAATAATAGTGCATCTAACACCCATACCGCTGCAGCACCACGCCTGCTGCTTGGGTGAGCCCCCCCCCCCTCCTTCAGCCACAGCCTTTTCTCCTCTACCCGGCATGTGCCACAGTATAGGATGAGTCTCGGGAAGGATGATGTCACACGCATCATACACATGCCATCATCCTTTCGAAGACAGAACAACATCCATCCACGCATGCCCTATACAGGTACAGTGCATAGTCTCATGCAAAGACGAAAGCAATAAATGAGGGTCTGCGCGTGTTGTTCGCGTTCAGCCAAATATTTCTTCTGCCCATGGACATCCAACAGCACTGCATGTACTGTGAGACCTGTGACTTCGTATGGACTTCATCGCTTATTTCATCACGATGCGAAGAACAACAGCAAACAGCCAATGTTCGTGCCGATCATTCCTCCCGCCGAGAGAACCGAGCTATTATACAAGTACGGCATTCGTAGAGATACCGCTGCTTTAGCATGTCTTGGTAGTCTATTCACTAGTGGCCCCCCACAGGGCCGCTTGATCAGTGCCGCTGTCCTCACTGCATCGTAGGGCCGGTGAAATCGCTTGGCACAGCGGGAGCTTACCTATCCCGGTGTGCAAACGGTACAGGTCCTTTTCCGTCGCCAGGGCGATAGTATTGTAGGTGGTTCCCACCGATTATTCGACCCGAATTTACTAGCAGTGCTCGAAACAAAGCCGGTTGAGCCATTTATTAGCTACTCCGTGAGAACTGCCCCCAACTATTTGGGTACCAACGACTTGGAGCTAATGTGGCGTAACGTTTTCAAGAGTGAAAGAGCTAAAACGCGTACTGTAAATAAACGACCTGCCAAACGATATGCTAGTAATCAAAATGTATTAATAGTCTCCGTGTGTGTTGTCCCTCGTGCCATACCGTACGACTCGTATCGGACGTGCACTACCCGACAACCAAAAATGCGACACCCTTAGGTGTGTGTTATCTTGCGAGTTGCGTGGCACCTCTTACATTGCTCGCGGCAGCCTGCATAACCAATTACCGCGCTGACCCACCGACTCACACATTCGGCTGCTTTGAAGATAAACAGAACGCACTTTTTTTCCGAGTATGCATATCAATGAAACACTTCCAACGCCACCAGTTTTCGTTGTTTGTGCCTCCCGCCCTTGTTCTGTGTTTTGGAAATTCTGCATTAATTTCGAGCAACCATTTAATGTCATCGCAAGATGTATGTTACAGTATCTTGCGTGCTACATTATGTAAGAATACATATGGCACGTACACGCCAGCTGTGGGTTCGTTTCCTTCGGGGTATTGTGTATGTCTACCTTATGGGTCCTGGATGAATACTACAGAAGAAACTTATGTTGTAGATGAACTCAAAATAGAAGAGACCAGCTGGAAAAAAGTAGTTAATTAAGGGTTGATGTCTGGCATGCCAAAAAAAGACCACACTACGAATAATACTACAGCAAGAAGCAGTCTCCTACAAGGTATTGTCAAAAACCCACACGGTATACTGAAAAATAAGCGGAAAGATGTGGGCACACGACGAAATTCTTCATGATTTATGTATGTGTGTGGAAGACAGGGTCGTAGATACCTATCGTAGATCGCGTACACGCATGCGCGAGGGGACACGTCACCGGTCAGGCAATACACGACCCCGGGTCGCGAACGGCGTCACCCGTCATAGACGGCGTTGGCCCGTCCCCGGAAGGTCAGTCACCGAAAGATGATCCCGCCGCATGACGAAGGGCATAAGCCCACCGTCACTCTAGCTCTGGCTTTAGCATCTCCTTGCTACATATAAGAAAGAAAGGTTTTCAGCCGCGTTCGCTGTGAGAACGATCGTCAAGGGACCTCAGCACCGCGACGTCCTCTCCGCTTCGACTCTAGCTCTGCGACGCCCTCTCCGCTTCGACTTCCGCTCCGCGACGAGTACCAGACCTCCGGGACCACCCTCTCCACTTCGACTCCGGGACCCCGTGAGAGACCAGGTTCCATAGTAGTGACCACCGTCGGAACAACAAACCTATATAAAACCCAATATAAAGTTTGTCGTCGGGAAAAGAAGAAAAAAACATGCCACGCTCAGGAGCTCGCTCCAAGAAGAGCCGCGGGAAGGCCCGCAAGGCATCGCCCTCTCCGGAGGAACCGACTCCCGTACTGGCGGGGAACTCTTTTGCGACCCTCGCCCCCACCGACCAGGGCGAACCGACCGTGGACGACGAGGAGCAGCGGGACGCTGCAGATGAGGCTGGTGCGCTCAGCACGACGCCTGTATCAGCCGGGGCAGCCGTTGAAAAGGGCTCGAGCCTGGCAGAGGACATCCTTGCCGCGCCAAGCGCCCTTACCAGCCACGACCCCGTCCGCGTCGAGACCGCCGCTTTCATTGAGAGGTGCATGCTCGACGGCACCACGCCGCCGGCGTGGGTCTTGGAGATGGTGCTGCCGGGGAGTCGGAAGCCTGTGAGTGGGCCCTCCGACGAGAAGGTAGATGAGGTGAGAGGAGTACCGCAGCCACAGCAAAACCTCGACGTCGTTTTTGAACGCGTGCAGCACCCAACGACTCTTGCTACGCTTATACAACAGCAGTCGAGTAGCTCTGACAGCAGCCGTACCTCTCCCCCTGACCGCTCTCAACCAGACCCCCCGACAGCACGTAACACCTCTGCTGTAGAAGCACCTCGCACAGCACGTACAACTTCTGCTGTAGCACCCGAGCGCAAACCACAACCACAACAAAGACCCAAAATCTTCGATCAAAAAATCGGATATGCCCCCTTTGCTCAAGTTGCACGGGTTACCAACTGAAGATGTGCCCGAAGTCATGGCGCTCTTTCACGCTCACACGTCCCTGACGGCTCCTCGGACTCGGTTATCGATCGCCACGCCGTGAGATACATAGCATACTTAGTGACCGACGACGCAGCCAGCACCATGAATCAAATCCAGTGTGGGACGTTAGAGTGGCGCACAGACAAAAAGCTTGCCCAACTGAACACGGAAGCGGTAGACGTCAGAGCACCACGCAACTGGAAGGAGTGGGTGGGTGCTTGGATATGCCCCCTTTGCTCAAGTTGCACGGGTTACCAACTGAAGATGTGCCCGACGTCATGGCGCTCTTTCACGCTCACATTCGCTTGCACGTCCCTGACGGCTCCTCGGACTCGGTTATCGATCGCCACGCCGTGAGATACATAGCATACTTAGTGACCGACGACGCAGCCAGCACCATGAATCAAATCCAGTGTGGGACGTTAGAGTGGCGCACAGACAAAGAGCTTGCCCAACTGAACACGGAAGCGGTAGACGTCAGAGCACCACGCAACTGGAAGGAGTGGGTGGGTGCTTGGATATGCCCCCTTTGCTCAAGTTGCACGGGTTACCAACTGAAGATGTGCCCGAAGTCATGGCGCTCTTTCACGCTCACATTCGCTTGCACGTCCCTGACGGCTCCTCGGACTCGGTTATCGATCGCCACGCCGTGAGATACATAGCATACTTAGTGACCGACGACGCAGCCAGCACCATGAATCAAATCCAGTGTGGGACGTTAGAGTGGCGCACAGACAAAAAGCTTGCCCAACTGAACACGGAAGCGGTAGACGTCAGAGCACCACGCAACTGGAAGGAGTGGGTGGGTGCTTGGATATGCCCCCTTTGCTCAAGTTTCACGGGTTACCAACTGAAGATGTGCCCGACGTCATGGCGCTCTTTCACGCTCACATTCGCTTGCACGTCCCTGACGGCTCCTCGGACTCGGTTATCGATCGCCACGCCGTGAGATACATAGCATACTTAGTGACCGACGACGCAGCCAGCACCATGAATCAAATCCAGTGTGGGACGTTAGAGTGGCGCACAGACAAAGAGCTTGCCCAACTGAACACGGAAGCGGTAGACGTCAGAGCACCACGCAACTGGAAGGAGTGGGTAGGTGCTTGGATATGCCCCCTTTGTTCAAGTTGCACGGGTTACCAACTGAAGATGTGCCCGAAGTCATGGCGCTCTTTCACGCTCACATTCGCTTGCACGTCCCTGACGGCTCCTCGGACTCGGTTATCGATCGCCACGCCGTGAGATACATAGCATACTTAGTGACCGACGACGCAGCCAGCACCATGAATCAAATCCAGTGTGGGACGTTAGAGTGGCGCACAGACAAAGAGCTTGCCCAACTGAACACGGAAGCGGTAGACGTCAGAGCACCACGCAACTGGAAGGAGTGGGTGGGTGCTTGGATATGCCCCCTTTGCTCAAGTTGCACGGGTTACCAACTGAAGATGTGCCCGAAGTCATGGCGCTCTTTCACGCTCACATTCGCTTGCACGTCCCTGACGGCTCCTCGGACTCGGTTATCGATCGCCACGCCGTGAGATACATAGCATACTTAGTGACCGACGACGCAGCCAGCACCATGAATCAAATCCAGTGTGGGACGTTAGAGTGGCGCACAGACAAAGAGCTTGCCCAACTGAACACGGAAGCGGTAGACGTCAGAGCACCACGCAACTGGAAGGAGTGGGTGGGTGCTTGGATATGCCCCCTTTGCTCAAGTTGCACGGGTTACCAACTGAAGATGTGCCCGAAGTCATGGCGCTCTTTCACGCTCACATTCGCTTGCACGTCCCTGACGGCTCCTCGGACTCGGTTATCGATCGCCACGCCGTGAGATACATAGCATACTTAGTGACCGACGACGCAGCCAGCACCATGAATCAAATCCAGTGTGGGACGTTAGAGTGGCGCACAGACAAAAAGCTTGCCCAACTGAACACGGAAGCGGTAGACGTCAGAGCACCACGCAACTGGAAGGAGTGGGTGGGTGCTTGGATATGCCCCCTTTGCTCAAGTTTCACGGGTTACCAACTGAAGATGTGCCCGACGTCATGGCGCTCTTTCACGCTCACATTCGCTTGCACGTCCCTGACGGCTCCTCGGACTCGGTTATCGATCGCCACGCCGTGAGATACATAGCATACTTAGTGACCGACGACGCAGCCAGCACCATGAATCAAATCCAGTGTGGGACGTTAGAGTGGCGCACAGACAAAAAGCTTGCCCAACTGAACACGGAAGCGGTAGACGTCAGAGCACCACGCAACTGGAAGGAGTGGGTAGGTGCTTGGATATGCCCCCTTTGTTCAAGTTGCACGGGTTACCAACTGAAGATGTGCCCGAAGTCATGGCGCTCTTTCACGCTCACATTCGCTTGCACGTCCCTGACGGCTCCTCGGACTCGGTTATCGATCGCCACGCCGTGAGATACATAGCATACTTAGTGACCGACGACGCAGCCAGCACCATGAATCAAATCCAGTGTGGGACGTTAGAGTGGCGCACAGACAAAGAGCTTGCCCAACTGAACACGGAAGCGGTAGACGTCAGAGCACCACGCAACTGGAAGGAGTGGGTGGGTGCTTGGATATGCCCCCTTTGCTCAAGTTGCACGGGTTACCAACTGAAGATGTGCCCGAAGTCATGGCGCTCTTTCACGCTCACATTCGCTTGCACGTCCCTGACGGCTCCTCGGACTCGGTTATCGATCGCCACGCCGTGAGATACATAGCATACTTAGTGACCGACGACGCAGCCAGCACCATGAATCAAATCCAGTGTGGGACGTTAGAGTGGCGCACAGACAAAGAGCTTGCCCAACTGAACACGGAAGCGGTAGACGTCAGAGCACCACGCAACTGGAAGGAGTGGGTGGGTGCTTGGATATGCCCCCTTTGCTCAAGTTGCACGGGTTACCAACTGAAGATGTGCCCGAAGTCATGGCGCTCTTTCACGCTCACATTCGCTTGCACGTCCCTGACGGCTCCTCGGACTCGGTTATCGATCGCCACGCCGTGAGATACATAGCATACTTAGTGACCGACGACGCAGCCAGCACCATGAATCAAATCCAGTGTGGGACGTTAGAGTGGCGCACAGACAAAGAGCTTGCCCAACTGAACACGGAAGCGGTAGACGTCAGAGCACCACGCAACTGGAAGGAGTGGGTGGGTGCTTGGATATGCCCCCTTTGCTCAAGTTGCACGGGTTACCAACTGAAGATGTGCCCGAAGTCATGGCGCTCTTTCACGCTCACATTCGCTTGCACGTCCCTGACGGCTCCTCGGACTCGGTTATCGATCGCCACGCCGTGAGATACATAGCATACTTAGTGACCGACGACGCAGCCAGCACCATGAATCAAATCCAGTGTGGGACGTTAGAGTGGCGCACAGACAAAGAGCTTGCCCAACTGAACACGGAAGCGGTAGACGTCAGAGCACCACGCAACTGGAAGGAGTGGGTGGGTGCTTGGATATGCCCCCTTTGCTCAAGTTGCACGGGTTACCAACTGAAGATGTGCCCGAAGTCATGGCGCTCTTTCACGCTCACATTCGCTTGCACGTCCCTGACGGCTCCTCGGACTCGGTTATCGATCGCCACGCCGTGAGATACATAGCATACTTAGTGACCGACGACGCAGCCAGCACCATGAATCAAATCCAGTGTGGGACGTTAGAGTGGCGCACAGACAAAGAGCTTGCCCAACTGAACACGGAAGCGGTAGACGTCAGAGCACCACGCAACTGGAAGGAGTGGGTAGGTGCTTGGATATGCCCCCTTTGTTCAAGTTGCACGGGTTACCAACTGAAGATGTGCCCGACGTCTTGGCGCTCTTTCACGCTCACATTCGCTTGCACGTCCCTGACGGCTCCTCGGACTCGGTTATCGATCGCCACGCCGTGAGATACATAGCATACTTAGTGACCGACGACGCAGCCAGCACCATGAATCAAATCCAGTGTGGGACGTTAGAGTGGCGCACAGACAAAGAGCTTGCCCAACTGAACACGGAAGCGGTAGACGTCAGAGCACCACGCAACTGGAAGGAGTGGGTAGGTGCTTGGATATGCCCCCTTTGTTCAAGTTGCACGGGTTACCAACTGAAGATGTGCCCGAAGTCATGGCGCTCTTTCACGCTCACATTCGCTTGCACGTCCCTGACGGCTCCTCGGACTCGGTTATCGATCGCCACGCCGTGAGATACATAGCATACTTAGTGACCGACGACGCAGCCAGCACCATGAATCAAATCCAGTGTGGGACGTTAGAGTGGCGCACAGACAAAGAGCTTGCCCAACTGAACACGGAAGCGGTAGACGTCAGAGCACCACGCAACTGGAAGGAGTGGGTGGGTGCTTGGATATGCCCCCTTTGCTCAAGTTGCACGGGTTACCAACTGAAGATGTGCCCGAAGTCATGGCGCTCTTTCACGCTCACATTCGCTTGCACGTCCCTGACGGCTCCTCGGACTCGGTTATCGATCGCCACGCCGTGAGATACATAGCATACTTAGTGACCGACGACGCAGCCAGCACCATGAATCAAATCCAGTGTGGGACGTTAGAGTGGCGCACAGACAAAGAGCTTGCCCAACTGAACACGGAAGCGGTAGACGTCAGAGCACCACGCAACTGGAAGGATTGGGTGGGTGCTTGGATATGCCCCCTTTGCTCAAGTTGCACGGGTTACCAACTGAAGATGTGCCCGAAGTCATGGCGCTCTTTCACGCTCACATTCGCTTGCACGTCCCTGACGGCTCCTCGGACTCGGTTATCGATCGCCACGCCGTGAGATACATAGCATACTTAGTGACCGACGACGCAGCCAGCACCATGAATCAAATCCAGTGTGGGACGTTAGAGTGGCGCACAGACAAAGAGCTTGCCCAACTGAACACGGAAGCGGTAGACGTCAGAGCACCACGCAACTGGAAGGAGTGGGTGGGTGCTTGGATATGCCCCCTTTGCTCAAGTTGCACGGGTTACCAACTGAAGATGTGCCCGAAGTCATGGCGCTCTTTCACGCTCACATTCGCTTGCACGTCCCTGACGGCTCCTCGGACTCGGTTATCGATCGCCACGCCGTGAGATACATAGCATACTTAGTGACCGACGACGCAGCCAGCACCATGAATCAAATCCAGTGTGGGACGTTAGAGTGGCGCACAGACAAAGAGCTTGCCCAACTGAACACGGAAGCGGTAGACGTCAGAGCACCACGCAACTGGAAGGAGTGGGTGGGTGCTTGGATATGCCCCCTTTGCTCAAGTTGCACGGGTTACCAACTGAAGATGTGCCCGAAGTCATGGCGCTCTTTCACGCTCACATTCGCTTGCACGTCCCTGACGGCTCCTCGGACTCGGTTATCGATCGCCACGCCGTGAGATACATAGCATACTTAGTGACCGACGACGCAGCCAGCACCATGAATCAAATCCAGTGTGGGACGTTAGAGTGGCGCACAGACAAAGAGCTTGCCCAACTGAACACGGAAGCGGTAGACGTCAGAGCACCACGCAACTGGAAGGAGTGGGTAGGTGCTTGGATATGCCCCCTTTGTTCAAGTTGCACGGGTTACCAACTGAAGATGTGCCCGAAGTCATGGCGCTCTTTCACGCTCACATTCGCTTGCACGTCCCTGACGGCTCCTCGGACTCGGTTATCGATCGCCACGCCGTGAGATACATAGCATACTTAGTGACCGACGACGCAGCCAGCACCATGAATCAAATCCAGTGTGGGACGTTAGAGTGGCGCACAGACAAAGAGCTTGCCCAACTGAACACGGAAGCGGTAGACGTCAGAGCACCACGCAACTGGAAGGAGTGGGTGGGTGCTTGGATATGCCCCCTTTGCTCAAGTTGCACGGGTTACCAACTGAAGATGTGCCCGAAGTCATGGCGCTCTTTCACGCTCACATTCGCTTGCACGTCCCTGACGGCTCCTCGGACTCGGTTATCGATCGCCACGCCGTGAGATACATAGCATACTTAGTGACCGACGACGCAGCCAGCACCATGAATCAAATCCAGTGTGGGACGTTAGAGTGGCGCACAGACAAAGAGCTTGCCCAACTGAACACGGAAGCGGTAGACGTCAGAGCACCACGCAACTGGAAGGAGTGGGTGGGTGCTTGGATATGCCCCCTTTGCTCAAGTTGCACGGGTTACCAACTGAAGATGTGCCCGAAGTCATGGCGCTCTTTCACGCTCACATTCGCTTGCACGTCCCTGACGGCTCCTCGGACTCGGTTATCGATCGCCACGCCGTGAGATACATAGCATACTTAGTGACCGACGACGCAGCCAGCACCATGAATCAAATCCAGTGTGGGACGTTAGAGTGGCGCACAGACAAAGAGCTTGCCCAACTGAACACGGAAGCGGTAGACGTCAGAGCACCACGCAACTGGAAGGAGTGGGTGGGTGCTTGGATATGCCCCCTTTGTTCAAGTTGCACGGGTTACCAACTGAAGATGTGCCCGAAGTCATGGCGCTCTTTCACGCTCACATTCGCTTGCACGTCCCTGACGGCTCCTCGGACTCGGTTATCGATCGCCACGCCGTGAGATACATAGCATACTTAGTGACCGACGACGCAGCCAGCACCATGAATCAAATCCAGTGTGGGACGTTAGAGTGGCGCACAGACAAAGAGCTTGCCCAACTGAACACGGAAGCGGTAGACGTCAGAGCACCACGCAACTGGAAGGAGTGGGTGGGTGCTTTCACAAACCTGTTTAGCCCCGTGAACCGCATCGTCCTCCGCGTTCGCACCGTCTCTACCCTAAAGCAAGGCAGTAGTGAATCCGTCGACTCTTGCGGACTGCGTGTAACTCAAGCATACGCGCGCCTCCTAGCCGAAGCAAAACGAACCGCTCCCGTCAACGTCTCGCCATACCAACATGCATGGCAAACATCGCTCATGGCATCCTTCGAAGCCGGCCTAGTTCCGCACGTACGTCTAGAACTTATTCGCGAAGACCCCTCCCTCACGTACCAAGCCTCACGGACTCGCGCCAAGAAACATGAGACCAACGCCTTACGCCCGGCCCCCACCCCCTCCCCGACCACGTATGCTTCACCCGTCACTGGCACATCTCCCGGACCCAACCGACAGCTAATGACTTCGATGGCAAAACATGAGAAAGCCATCACATCCAACCTGACGGCGGCGCAGGGCCAAGAACGAAAAGTGACCTTCGAGCCAGCAACTTATGGCTCGTCCGACAAGCGAGGCAGGTCGCCGGGTAGCGATGCGGGTAGGAGTAGGAAGGCAAGAGTAGCGTCGGGCGACGAGTGCGATTACCCGATGTGTCGCCACCGCAGCTCGCACTCGCGCCCGGACTGCAGGCTGGCCAAAATGCACGAGCGCGACGGCATAGTAGTCACAAAAAGAACGTGAGGGGGCCCGCGCCGGTTACCTCAAACCGGTTCGGGGAGTAGGCATACTAGGGTCACCAAACCCGCGGTAGAAACGATAGCGCGATCAGCTAGCGTAGCCGTGGCAAGTGCCGGTAGACCTAGTAGTGAGAGGAGGGATAAGTGTGGCCGAACAAAGAGCTCCACCCCTCTGGCGAGTACCCATGCGAAACAAGTACATGCAGACAACCAGTCGAATACTGCTACAGACTTAGAAAATAAGCAGCAGGTTCCGAGTGTTCTAGCAGTACCGCGTGGAGTTGGTCCAACCGTAGAAACAGCAAGCAGAGTCGAGAAGAGTAGTCAGCGTCAGAATGATACGTTTTCACCTTCCATGGTGCCACAAGCGTTGTATTTTTCTGCTGCGTCCCGCAAGCTAAATGAGAAAATCAAACATCAAGTTTTATTATCAGGCAACGCTAACCGGGAAACGCACTTTGGTGCTTTCCACGCGTCTGCCATGAGTGGGTATCCCAGATATCCCACAGCTCTCAACTCAACGTCAAAGCGCGTACGAGTAAACGCCAGAGTTAATGATTATCCGGCGCACAATGTCACGATTGACACCGCGACCGATGTACCATGCATATCTGTTCACTTTGTACAGACACATCCCACAGTGAAAGACACTCAAATTTTTGCAGTGCCCCCGGGAGCGATCAACCTCAGCAGTGCTGATGGGTCGCCTCTCAAAATTTTAGGATATGTTCGCTTTCAACTTACGCTAGGAGATATTACCCTACCAGTCGAAGCGCTCGTATTGCCATCTTTAGGGCCAGACATTATGCTACTCGATAACACCATCATGGGCGCCTTCGGAGGTGTCCTCGACTGGAGTACAGAGCAGTTGTCATTCAAAAACTCTCAAGTGACGATCAAAGCATCTCATCGTAGAGTAGACTTTACAGCGCGCCCCGAGAATACTGCGACAGCTCAGTGCTCCGTGGTCACAGTTAACACTGACGTAGAGTCCGTGCCAGTCTTGTTGCGACACAAATGCTGCATCCCCCCCCAGAGTGAGATGGCAGTACAAGTTGTGTCAGCGACAGCACCCACAGAAACCACTGCTGCACTCATTGAACCACTCATCGTCACGTTCGAAGACATCGAACCATCCGCCGTACCTGAAGCTTTTCAAAATATGATAGTTGCTCGTACAGTGAGTCACTGGTCGGCCGCTCGCTGATAAAACAGCAGTAGTCCAGATCGCGAACCCGTCCCACCAATACGTATACTTGAAACGCAACACCTTACTAGGTCACATTGCGCCCGTATCGGTAGCCCTGAACAAAACGACCAGTGCAATTCAAACAGACAGCAAGACAACGGAATCCACGCGTAACGAGCTTCGTGCAGCACTTACTCGAGCATTTGATAAAACCACGTTTACACCTACCGAATGCGAACAAGTACTGACTATATGCACGAAATATCGCAGCGTTTTTTCTTTGTCACCTCAAGAGCTAGGTAAATGTACCCTGGCCGAAGCAACGTTTCCTCTTGAACCAGAAACACAGCCTGTAAATAAAACCCCGTACCGTGCAAACCCACGCGTACTGGAGACTATCGACAAGTGCGTGAACCAGATGGAACAAGAGGGAATCATTGAACAGCACCCTAGTCCCTGGGGTTCCGCAGTAACGATTGTCGCAAAATCAGACGGCACTCCACGGTTCTGCGTAGATTACAGGTCGACCATAAATAAGAATCTGATAAAAAAATCGTGGCCTATGCCTAACTTAGAAAGCCACCTTGGCACGGTCGGAGGAGCACGTTATATAACTGTGTGTGACGTACAAAATGCTTACCACCAAATACCAGTAGCAGAGAGCGAACAAGATAAAACTGCTTATGTGACGCAGAACGGAAAGTGGGTTTTCAAACGCCTGCCCTTCGGTATAGCTAACGCGCCGTTTCTGTTCTCGCAACATATGTCACTAGCTTTTGCACATTTTGGTCCAAAAAGTGGGCTCTTCGTTTATACGGACGACTGTATCTGTTGTTCATCTACCTGGACAGGCCACTTACAGCTACTAGAAAATATGTTCAAAGCCTTGCAAGCAGCCGGCCTCACCATCAAACCATCGAAAGTGCAGTTTGGCCCCCGAGAAGTTAAATACTTGGGACACACACTGACGGCCGACGGTATTCAGATCGGTGAGGATCGCGTAAAAGCTATAGTTGACTTGCCGACGGCTAAAACCATAAAGGAGTTGCGGTCAGTGCCAAGAATGGTTAACTTTGTACGCAAGTTTATACCTAACTTAGCCGGTACCATAGCACCCCTGGTAGCCCTCACAAAAAAAGAGGCCTCCAAAGAAGTCGCTAAACGTTGGAGACCAGAACACGATCAGGCGTACGCAACAGTGAAACAATTGCTCACTCAGGCGCCCGTACCTCAATTTCCCGATTTTTCTTAAGACTTTGCGATACACGTTGACGCTTCTGAAGCAGGTGCAGGGGCATACCTCGACCAGCAGAAAGGCGATGACCTCGTTATAATCGCATACTTTAGTCAACGCTTCAACGACAGCCAGCGCCACTACTCTGCTACGCTCAAAGAATGTTATGCTGTGGTCTTGGCCATCCAGCACTGGCGACCTTATTTATGGGGACGACATTTTGTGTGTGTGACAGATCACGCGACCCTGCGATACCTATACTCAATGCAAGATACATCGAACATGTTAACACGCTGGGCAATAGCATTAGTCTTTTGACCTCACCGTCCAACACAAACCAGGCAAACTGCACGTCGTACCGGACACGCTTTCACGAACGTTTGCGTTCGAGCACCAGCAAGAAGTATCTGTGCCGTCCCTCGCGCCCATTTGCCGCAATGTACCAGATGACCCCAAGCTACAAACAGCCCGTGTCCCTCGACCATATCAGATCTCCGCGGACAAACTGGCTAACCTAGAACCAGTACGCAGCGATAGAGAGCTCTTTAGTGTGAAATCAGTATTCGTGAGCGCGACAAATGTTTTCATGTCCGTCGATCAAGAAAAACTCCGCTCAGTACAAACAGTAGAGTACGGACGGTACATCAATTACATACAGCACGCAGACGCACCAGTACCCGAGAAAGAAACGAAAACAACCATGTCGTACTATTCAGCGCAGGACGGGCTGTTGTTTAAATCGTACCTTCCGGGTTATCTTCGAAAACGAAGCACCTTTCGCGATCAACTCGTAGTACCGGAGGCCCTTGTTGGATTAATTCTGCACGCCTGCCACGATCACGTTCTATCCGGAGGACACCTCGCATCTCGCCCGACTTATGAAAAATCCGCCAGAAATATTGGTGGCCTACCATCAGCCGCGACGTACGAGAGTGGTACGAAAAATGCCAAGCTTGTCAACGACGAAAAACAGCACACAACAGACCCAAGCTCCCGACAGGCCATTTACCTGTCGAGCGGCCACTTCAAGGAATATCGGTTGACTTAGTAGAGTACAAATCGGTATCAACTTCAGCCGCAGGGATCGAATGCAATACGTTCTCTCCATGATGGACCACCTGACGAGGTTTGCGGTACTGCTGCCGGTACGTAATAAAACGGCCGAAACAGTAGCCAATGCCATAATCGAGAGAATAATCAGCATTTTCAGCCCACCAGAAACCTTGCATAGTGATTAAGGCCCCGGATTCGAGAATAAGGTGATATACCAGCTGCAACAAATACTCGGATACAAAAAGACCCGCACAACGCCGTACCGGCCGCAGGGTAATTCAGTGTCCGAACGGGTACACTCAACGATGCACAGCATGCTAGCAATGCACAGTGCCACCGATCAAAGCAACTGGGCCACTCTCTTACCGTTTGTGCAGCTAGCGCACAACACTAGCTTTAGTGCAACGATGCATGAGACACCATTCTTCTTAATGTTCAGACGACAACCCCGACTCCCAATCGATATAATCCTCGGTATTCGTCATGTAGGAAGAACAGCAGACACCGAGGAACTCGCACAAAACACTCGGGACAATTTGCAAATCGCTTTCGAGCTCGCACGCCGAAACTTACCCGAGCGTGCAGACAAACAGGCAGGACAAAATAGCAAACTTAAACCGTACCCGGTGTTCAAACCTCGACAGGAAGTACTCGGGTACAAACCTTACCAGGATTCGGATGGGCCCAACCCACAACTGCTGTTACCATGTCGAGGACCGTATGTCGTCCGCTCACAATTATCACCAGTGGTGTATAGAATACGACTCACGAACAACACCCGAGAAGTGTCAGTCCACCTACATATGCCCTACCATCAACGGGAAACACCACCCGCACCTCGATTTGAGAAGCGGGCGGAATTGTTTTTAGGAGAGCCCATTCCCCTACCCGAGTTGGACCATTCAGACGCGGCTCAACCCAAAATTGAGTCCTACTTCGTAGACAGCGTAGTAGATCATAAAAGGGCAGACCAAGCCCCCACAACTACAAGTACCGCCTACGACTCCGAGGATACGGCCCTGAATCCGACCTCGAGTATCGCGCGGACGAAATACCCCAATGTCACCAATTGATCGCCGCATACCGAGCCCAAAAGGGTTTGCAACTCGCGATAACCTCACCTTCTTCGCCCCCCCTCCCTTCTCTCGGGAAACGGAAGCGTATAGCAGGTAGGGACGAGCACGAACTGAGACAGCGCGAAATAGATTCTCAGATGCTCCGCGGCGTAACCGAATAACGAACAAGCTGGCTAACACAGTTGACTCAGCTGTAAGCACAAGAGTCAACAACGGTGATGAGAGTAGCACCAGCAGGCATGGCAGTACACACTCGTGTCGACCATGATCTGACGGGCGCTCTACCCGGCATTCCGTTGGGAATAGCCGGGGGCAAGGAGACGTTAAAAAAATTGTTGGACCCAACGGGGAGAGGCTCCCGTGCCCGAAACTCCGTTCCAAACGAGACAAAACAGCAACACCACCGTTAAGCCACAAACAAAATTGTTCGAACACTAAACACACGGGGGAAATGAGATCCACGCGACTCCACCCCACCTAAAACGAAGTCACACGTTGATGCACCTAGATCAACTGAGCTGACTCCGAGTGAAAATATCTAGGCGGACCCGCCCACAAAAGAGAAATCACTAAACAATTGCGCTGCCCGTGGTTCCCAGAACAGCAGCCACGAGGGGCGCACCAGTACGTGTGGCCACACGAAATACGTGCGTTGAGAAAGTATTTGGAAACCCCATACAACTCCAGTACACGCTGTCAGCATGCAAGCTCGAAAATGTAAACATCTTCGCTGGCCCGGTGTTTCACACCCGTGTTTGTTAAACACGTCAGTTATAAAGAGTGGATGCACGCATATAACAGCTGCTGTGTCTCGATCCGATAAATCGACACCCCGTTTCCTAAAATTGTCATCCTCCCGATGACCGCTACAATACCATCCTTAGCTAAGATGGGCTTGCAGCGAATACAGAGGGGGATGATGTGGAAGACAGGGTCGTAGATACCTATCGTAGATCGCGTACACGCATGCGCGAGAGGACACGCCACTGGTCAGGCAATACACGATCCCGGGTCGCGAACGGCGTCACCCGTCGTAGACGGCGTTGACCCGTCCCCGGAAGGTCAGCCACCGAAAGATGATCCCGCCGCATGACGAAGGGCATAAGCCCACCGTCACTCTAGCTCTGGTTTTAGCATCTCCTTGCTACATTTAAGAAAGAAAGGTTTTCAGCCGTGTTCGCTGTGAGAACGATCGTCAAGGGATCTCAGCACCGCGACGTCCTCTCCGCTTCGACTTCAGCTCTGCGACGCCCTCTCCGCTTCGACTTCCGCTCCGCGACGAGTACCAGACCTCCGGGACCACCCTCTCCACTTCGACTCCGGGACCCCGTGAGAGACCAGGTTCCATAACACGGCATACAGAAAAAAACCGGAAAGATGTGGGCACACGACGGAATTCTTCATGATTTATGTATGTGTACGTATACATTTTATTGAACCATTTTTTCCTTATTTTTCCTGAGAGGGTTCGGTTGATGCATCTCTGCCCTCCCAGGACCCCCCGTTGGATAAGGCCTCCTTCTATTACTTGCGGCACGGTGCACATATGCTCCTTGATTTCTTTCTTCTTCATATTTTTTTGTAGTTACACGAAACTTGTATAACAGGTCCCAGCTGATGATCTCAGCTTGGCGCATCATCAGCTCAGCTCCGCCTAGCAGCGCGACGCAGCGCTAGCTCAGCAGCACAGCGCCGTGCAGTGCCGCGCCTTGCCGTGCCGTGCCAGGTAGGAAATGCATCGCGTCGCCATCCGGAAACGACCAGTCGTGGTGGTACATGAAGTAGTAGTGCTACAATAGTAGACCATTTCCACTATCTTCAGTGTTGCGACGACCACCACAACGGAGAGAACAACTAATGACAGCAACACTTATCTGCGCTTTGGGTTAGCTTGTCTCACATTTTCGCTTTAATCAAAAATAATTTTGATTCGTCCCCAACAGTAGTACAACAAGCTCCTCACCAGAGAGCACTACCGACAACAACAATGTCTGCGCGCCGGAACACGTGCGCAGTAGTTATACACGACGCAGCATAGGTACTATACGATACAACACATACCGAGCAATAGTAGTACTTTATGATAATGTAGCGGTCCCTCTGTGGTGCAGGATCGGTCGTGCAGGCAGAACGAGAAATCGCCAGGGTAATCGCTTGGCCAGCTCTGGGAACAACTGTTGATATCAAGTGCCCTCCTTAGAGGGATAGTCTGCAGATTCGACTTTAAACCATGTTATGGTTGGGGTGGATAGTATATATCACAGTCACATGAAGGTCATCATGGATGAGCGAAAATGTATGTGACGGTGATGGTCCAGGCAGGACACCCGACATCGTTCACTGCTCTGCGCTGCCTGCCTGCCTGCTCTACACGTTTCTTCAGGGTAATATCGGTTTTGTGTCTAGCTAACCAGACAAATGAGAGATGAATAAACGCACCAGAATTCATGGGGAAAACTCTTTCCAACACCGACAATCCTGCATCTCCCTCGGGAACCACTTGACACATAGCGTCGCCGGCAGGACCTGTCAATATTGTGTTTGCGCGACTTCCCCCGGTCTTTCTGGTGCTCTATGTTCGTTAGCTCTAAGCGGGGTAGATTTCAACTTATCATTGTGGTAGTCTCCCAAACGTCCCAACAAGGTAGAGGCAAGTCGATAAATGAGTTCGTGCGTAAGAGCTCACAGTCTGCCATCACTATGCCAGCCAATTGCAAGGTATCCCACAATAGGCCAATAGCTCGGACCGGTACAAAACTGAAACGTAGCTGTCATGCTGACAATTCCAAATCAACACCGTCGTCTCGGGTTGCTCACAAGACAGTGACGAATCAACAACGAACTCAAATCCATCACCTAAAACAACAAAAATGGCAAGAGGAAACTCATCATCATGAGTGAAACCTCTTCCATACCCCCACTTACAACTAGTCTATTGCAATTGTAGGTGGGATTACATTAGCCGCGTCAAAATAGTGCCAGGTAAAGTCTAAGGCATAAAATAGCAATGCCAGAGATCACGAGGAAACCCGTTCCACCAGACAACAGTCTACTTTTGCCCTCTACTCCCGTCATAGATACACAAATCGCGACGGCAAAGCGAGATAGCATACATCCTCCTTCGCATGGCTGAACCCTACTTTTTTTTTTGTCGCATAATACCAGAGATACTAGTCGCTTGCGAACCACCATAAAGCCGATAATACTCTATTTTTGGCTTTTGTGCCATAGCTCCAAATAGTTCAATAAGGAAACAATAATATGCCGCCACTGTCGACACGAACAGCCTAAACCTTTCCAGCCCAGAACATATTCGATCATCGCAAAACTATTCCGTGTTTTAATCCTATGTTGCGAACAAGAATTCGCAAAATGACACTGCTATTGGGAGAACAACCAAAGAATAATGAGTATGCTCACCTTCCATTGGCTTGCAATCAATCAGAAGACTGCTGACAAAAACAAAAGATACATGCAAAATACACTGCAACCAGTACCACCATCAATACCATGCATCGGCAGAACAACTCTCAAGGTGCACCCACGTACCCATTTCTCCACATGCTCATCGTATGTATACCAGCTCCACCAGGCCCCTTCTGGTCCTGTCTACATCAGAAACACACTACAAATTTCTCGGATTTACAAAGACTGTTCTTGACTACTTGCAATTTTTTAGGTGAAAAAGGCTACGTTTTTACCACACAGAACGAATCTCGGAATATATATCGTCTGGTACATGTGGGTCTCCACTCTTGCCGCAAAAAAATGATCGGTCGTTTACTATCTGCGGGTCTCCACCCCTGCTGCAAGTTAAAATCGCCACAATCCGACCAAAACCAATACTTCGATGGACAGGGGTATCCATCGTAAAATAAGGTCGAAATTCATTCTTACGGAATCCCACTATGAAGATCAGACATATCCCCCCCGCCCCGCGATGTTGCCGGGCCATGGATAAATATCTGGCTGACGAACCGCTAAGATCTGCTCGCTCCATGCCTCCGCTGCTGCTCTTGCTGCTGCGTATCATAGAGTGCGTGCGGCCATGCCGCTCGACTTGCAGCCTGGATGAACCCCCATCGTTATTTGCTACTGCTGCAGACAGCTCACGAATACCCTACATCCGTTTCCTACCCTCCGTTACCAGCAGCAGGAAGCACGCGGCTACTATGGCGCGCAAATTTGCCGCACCAAACTACCCCCCAGAGAGAATGCACACTTCGCCACCACAACATCATCTACGAGATCATTCACCTCCGTATACACGGCTCCTTCTACCATGCGCGTCAGAAGACGACTCGCCTATCAAGCTGCCCTCCCTGCTCTCTCTTTCACCTCGAAGAATTCCGAAGGTGGTATCACAGCGATTCTCCCTGCCATACCAGCCGTGGCTGTCTCCTTCTCCCCACCGAACTCCTCTTTGTACCTTGCTGCTTGTGTCCGCTGGTCTCCAAAAAGGCTGGCTCCAGAAATATGGTCCTTACCACCAAGCTCCCTGTGAGAATTTCCGTGCTGCCTGCAATCGCCTGCGGTTTCGTTCTTTTAGCTTCTTCCAGAGCATGATCCTGTTCCAATTGCTTACCCTTAGATCCCTGATAAGGCTAGACCGCATCCGTTTCCTCTAGAGTGTTCATTGGTTCCAAGCAGGTAGGTTTCAAGTCATTGTGTTTGTCTCCCACACGTCCTAACAGGGTAGAGGCAAGTCGAGAAGTGAGCTCGATGCGTTCTACGATAGAGGTGAACCACGTTTTCTGGGGTTCCTTCATTTGGGAGCTCAAGACCTCTCCCACAACCTGGTACGACAGAAAAATAAAAGTGCTACCAGATGAAGAAGCACATGGCCTATAGGTACATACTAAGAATAATGCAAAATAATGGCACATTTCCGACGGTTTTGTGTTAAGCACCCCCGTCATTCGAAAAACATAATTTTCAAAACGTGCTACTTCTACCGTAGCACGCGTCGTTTGTGCATAGATAGGTGCTCACAGTCTACCATCAATATGCCAGCCATAGTACTAGGTATCCCACAATAGGCCAATTGCCCGAACCGCCACAAACCTGATATGTAACTGTCATACTAGAAATCCCACATCACCACTCTCGTCTTCCGAAGGCAAGAGTTTTGGCCTCGCTTGGGGTGCCTAGCATCCTTGCGCTTAGTAGCCTCGCCCTAGGAGTTTAGTTTTTCGTAGATCGATTGCTACTGGTATACTACCCGACCTCGAGCTCTGACGGTTGTGAGCTCCATCACAGTAGTTTATATCTTGAATTGAGGTATCTTAGTCTCATTATGAGGTGCGGGGAAATCTATATCCTCATTTTCGTTAGTTTCCAACAACCGCATCTTCGATTTCCTTTCCAAATTCTGACTGTTTTGTTGCCATCCTTGGATTGTCATGCGATCTGAATCTACGGCTATTCAGGGTGGGCTAATGTTAAAGAGTGCTCTTCATAGATAGATATTCTATGGATTTGACGTTAAAAAATGTCATGGTTGGGGTGCAACCAGGTGATGGTAGATTCCACAGTCAGGGTAAAGGCTACCATAGATTTCAAAGTCACATCAAGGTCGTCATACGTGGGCGAGAATGTAGGTGACAGCGGTGATGGTCCACGCAGGACACCCCACATCGTTCACTGCTCTGCACCGCCTGCCTGCCCTATAGCATTCCTTTAGAGTAATGTCGACCTTATGTCTAGGCAGCGAGCCAGAGGAGAGATGCTCAGAGACACCGGAAACCATGAAGAGAACGCTTCCCAACGCCGACAGCCCTGCATGCCCCTCGGGGACCATTTGAAACAACCATAGTAGGCAGTAAATGAGCGGTGCTAGTTGCCGTTATAGAGTGGTTGTTTCTTGTGACACACGCCGGCACTTCGCCGATTACTAGTGTAGTATTAACTTATATTGTCGTTAATCTAGAGTTCTTTAAGGCTAGTTTTCTAAATGTCTACTATCTACGGGGGACAGGGCTGCTGTAGATCTGACGGAAAATACATTAATATCGCTGACGTAGGATAGGTGTAGACGTCGCTTTCTGTTTTGATATTCGTTCCGGCGTCAGTCGTCAGCCCTGTTATGTAATTTCGTACATATCAGGTACTAGTTTGGCGCTAATATCACGACCAAACGGTAACTTCGCTTCGACCGACCCTCCGTGGTCCAATGGTCTTGGAATTGCTATGACTTAGCGTTGCGCGTCAGCGCAGAAACCTTGAATAATGATTTCTCGTTCGTTCCTCTATACCCTCGTCTGGTACTACTACTACTACTACTACTACTACTGCGTCGTCTTTGTCATTGCATGCCGAGGCGCATCCGAAATGAAGCAATCAATCCCCTCTTCCTTCCTCCCTCTCTCCTTCCTCGCGGATCTTGGCACACTGGGGGAGCTGCTCGCTTACAACCTTCCACACGGGACGCCATGAAGAACACACAGCAGTGAGAGGCAGATCGTATCGTCCAACTCTTTACATTAGTAACTACAGCAGTACTGCTGCTGTACAGATAGCGGTATCGTATCGTATCGTAAAGGTGCGCTTAGCTTATGACGAAGAGTCTCGACGTTTCGAGCTGGGGGGTGCTTTTGCAGGCGACTGTGCGTGCCATTCAATGCGTACTGAATGCAGTGGGTACCCCCGTTTATGAGCAACTCGTGACGAGCCGGAACAGCGGCTCTTGTTTCGTGACCCATTGTTGTTAACTGCAAATGTATGGCTTGTGAATAGCTTGTGAACACAATACCGAAGTGTCTGTGAAGATCACTTGTGATAAGAAAGAAAAAAGATAGTTTGGAAAGGGCGCTTGAGGCCAAAAAGAGAAGAAGAAAGCAGAGAAAGAGGGAAGAGAAGGAGAGTTGGGAGAGTTGAGAGAGTTGGGAGAGTGATCATGGTGGGTTGCATCACCACCTGATCATCACGGAACAATGCCCGTAGTACGGTAGAATACCGGGACAACGGGACAACCTTAACATACTCAAATCTACGTTTACATCTAGGTTACACCGAAGATTCAACGTAAGATTCAACTTAAGATTCAACAGCATATCTTATTCGTGCGAATAGACTGCGCATCAACTTAGATTTGAATACAAGGTTCATACTTTTAACATGGCTTAGTACATACCAGGTGTATGATTGCGGGACATACCGTTATGACAGCTCTAATGCCTCGCGAGCTCTTATCTTGGCTGCAGCAACAGCAACAACCACCATCACCGCCGCCATCTATCCTACTGTTGCTACTACTGCTACTGCTGCTACTGCTGCAACTATTTTTGCTGCTACTACTGCTGCTGTTACTATTGATACTACTGACTCCTACTACTGGTACTACTAATATTATTATGTTAGAGATGCTACTTGTCAGTATCCATCATGTCGTTACTTGATAACACTTAAATATAATCTGGTATACATTGCGAGTTGTTCGTACAACAGACAGTTATATTAAGTCTGTTAGATGTCGTTTATCGATGCGGTACTTAGCACGCAGAAGTCTCAGCCGTAATAACTTGGATATAGTATGCACAGCAGATTACTGTTCGAGTAAAATACTCCGAGTAATAATCTAACCAGCAGTGCCTCGCAGTATAAAACCCTGAAATACTGCGAGTATTACTGCACCTCGTAGTATTGAATCCTGAAATACTCCGAGTATTTAAAGTATAAGCAGCGTTGGATGCCGAAATACAAATGCACACAACCGAAAGTGTTAAGATACGGCCTTGAAAGGCCTGTAGTTATCCAAATTTGAGATCATTTTGATGGGTTTTGTATGATAAGGTTGGCGTTTTATATTCGGGAAAGTTAGGAAATGGATCGGAGGCACGTGCGCCCGATCTCAGAAGCTATCCGGGGCTCTGGTGGAATCGAATAAAGCAGCGTCTCTACAGGAAAAGAAAAAAGAAAGTGAGTACTCTCCGAGGACCTGCTCAATTGACAGACCTGCAGGGGGTACTCTGTGTCCCCGCCTACAGCCTAAAAAATCGCGTCGTCGACAGCCCATGGGTTTTTTTGGGTCGTGGGTGCAAATCCTACATCCACCATAATAAACTTTTTCAGACTTTCCCCATGTCGAACTTGAATAAAACTCTCCCCGGTATCCCCAGGAAATTAAACGGCTTGGATATTGACAGGTCCGCCCGTATATCCGGCTGACCTGCTATCCCGCCGTTTCATGGGGGAAGAGTGTTTATAAGGCTTAGTTTGGGTAAAGCTGTTGGTTAGCCTTTTGCAAGTGATCAAGCGGACTAATACCCCACTAATACCTTAACACCAATGCAACGTACCGATCACGGCAATAAGCCGTTAATCCGACCTCTAGCAACAATACGGGAGTATTCCACCTGACAATTGTCCGATGTACCATACATACTCCTACGGACCAATGTATAATCCCTAGGTGTGTACCAGGTACAATCTACCGAACTACCGCAGCACCACAACGATTATTCCTGTGTGCTGGCTTGGCAACCTCAGATCGACAGTTCCGCTGTTCAAATGATCCAATCAGATGTTCTACCGCAACTCAGTCGATACACACGGCCGCTATCACGAACAGCCTCCCCTTGGCGGTGTCGTACCCACGGACCCACCACTCGCCGTCGACAGGTCGCACACCGGGGGTGGTTGAGGAGTGGCACACGAGCCGCTTGTACCGGGGAGGTTTGAGCATTCGGAATGCCCATACCTTCGCCGGTAACGTGTACAACCAAAGTTCGGGAATGTTGGCATAGCGCCCGGCGCCGCGTCATCACGCCAAACGTTACTTTCCAGCGGAACCTGAGTCATCAACGGAGCGGGGACGTGGTGTTAGAGATGTGATGGTGCCTGACCGATGACCGTCTTCAGAGACGCCAACACAGGGTCGTGGCGAGACGAGCTCGAGCCTGACTGATGATAGTTTAGACGATGGTGGACCACTCTAAATGGGCTCTCGTTGGGCCAACAAAAACTTATGTCATTATGAACTGTCGAATTTCAGATGAAGATGTGAAGAGTGAACTCGATGCGCAAGCGCTCGTGTCTCTCCGTTATTACTGTAACAAATTACCTCGTATGGTAGTATCCACTACATACGACACCCAGATCAATCTTATGCACATGACGTAGCAAACGCTTCGATCTTACGCACGCCATCTAGTCAACACTTCGGTCTTACGCACGTGACCCGTCAACCCGTTATTGCGTGGTGGAACGCAGTACCATATGTGTGTCCTCTTTCATATATCAAAATAAACAACTTCTAACACATGGTTCGACTGCATACCCAGTACTCTGCATATACTTATTTGACTATGTAATGAACATCTACCTTTAACCGGTGGGTTCCTTGTGGATCTTACTATTTAACACTCTTCAGGTGCAATTACCGCACCAAATATGGTAGGCCATATTCACCCTTGTAATATGCTGGTCTGAGCAGTAGTTTGCCAACCAATACCATGCCAGAGCGTGTCATCTTTCTTGGCTCAGCTTTACTCTACTTTCCTTGTCTGAGGCATTACTTGCAGAAACATGATTGTGTCAGAGTGTAGCCTCCTCTTTCTGCTCAGCCTGCGTACGCTATGTTTTAGATCCTCCGAAGGTCATTCTACTGCCTACCCCCGTTGGCCGGTAGGTTTTCTCTAGCGATGTTGTGCAACCCAGCTCTAACTTTACACGTCACGGTGGACGTTATAGATCCAATGGTATCTTCGGCTAGATGGGCAATCGCCTCCGTCACTTCCGACGTGGTCTGCGTTGTTTCTGCTCTAACATCATGCACTACTGCTAACCGTTTGTGTGTAAGTTCCACTAGACATGCTTGGTTCTCTCTTTCGAGTCTAGCCTTCGTACGACTAAGGCTGCACCCGCATTCTTCTTCCTGCTCCTGAGCTTCTCTAGATAATACTTCTTCCACGCCCCCCGTTCGCGGTCGAACTCCTTGGCCTGCACGTTGCTATCGAGAAATTTTCGAGCTGAGACCATCTGATGTGAACTTGGGGTGACAGCTTTGGCCCATGCGCTGGTGAGAAACGCACAGAATCGCTGTGCTTCCATCAAGTCCTCATATTTCCCTCTTTCTATCACGTTCCACACAAACGTTCCAATGACTTATCGGAGTAGTCTTCGACGTCTTGCTTGATGGTCCAGTTGGCGATCTCCGCCGCTGCCTTTTCTATGTAGTTTTCTTCCAACAAAGGAAGCCTGTCGTACAAGCGTGTTCGCCATTCTTATCTCGTAGCTATACGGTCGTCGGAAATATCCCCAGCGTGAGCCTCCTCGCATTCCTGGTTGTCGGATATGGTGTAGAGTTGATCTATTAAAAAGGGGTGATGATGTGTGCCTTCGTCCAAATGGCTCCTCCTGATATCGATCCATCTCGCTGTCGAATCCCTGCATTTATAGAATCGGCATTTTTTCGTCATAACTTGGTCTCCGTTCAGGTCGATCTTGGATTACTCCCTTTACTCTTTGTCTTTTCTTGACGTGCTGTACTCATTGTCGTCGTCATTGTGGTATCTCTTCCTTCGGGTCGATCTTGGGTTGCTCTTTTCCTCCTTAATCCCATTTCTTGTGGTGTAGTCTATGCCGCGATAAGGTTCAGTAGGTGCCGATGCGTGTTCTTCGTGAGGAACTTATCCCCTACGTCGGCCAGCGGTTTTTGTTTTTCTACGTGGTGGATGGTGATTATGCCGTCCTTGACAAGCTCCTTTAAGTGAAAGAAGCGCACAGCGATGTGTATTGTGCGAGAGCTGTAGGTGCTGTTTCCTGTTATGTGTAGGGCTCCGGTATTGTCGCCAAAGAGCGATACACTTTCAAGCAGCTTTTCAAATTCCACCTCGGCCATCATGTTGGATAGACACACCGCCTCATGCTCGCGTGCGCCATTGAGATGAGCTCCGCCTCCAGAGTCGACTGCGCCGTCACGTTCTGGAGCGCAATCTTGAAGCTCAGTGGGCCCCCAGCCAGCATGAACAAGTAGCTGGAGGTTGACTTGCCGTTGTCAGGGTTGTTTCCCCAGCTCGCATCGCAATACCCGGTCATTTCGAAACACTCTGTTTAGCGTGAATTCCAGGCCCATATCTCCCTTTAGGTAGCGGAGAAGATACTTTGCTGCTGTCATGTGTAGTTTGGATGGCATTCTCATGGCCCGGGCCAGTTGGTTGATGGCGTAGGTTATATCGTAGCGCGTGCATTGGCTCGGGAACTTCAGAGACCTCGTGATTGCCTGGTGAATTTGGATGCCCGTAGAGTCTAGCAGCATCGTTTCGCGCTGCTTGAGAAACAACTCCGCTCCCGCTCCCGTCGTGTGCACTGGGTTGCATTCTGCCATACCAAATCGCGCCAGGATTGACTTGGCGTTATGCTCTTGGCTAATGGTCAGAATCTTAGCCTCCCTGTCTTCCGTGGTTTGCATGCCTAGCACCATCGAGACGTTTCCCATGACGGTCATGGCGAATCGGTCCGTCAGCTGGCTTTTAAGGTCCTTCAGTAGCAGCGTGTCTCCTCCAAGAAGAAGGAGGTCGTCTACGTCCATGGTCAGAATGCTGAGGTTGTCGTCTGAGTCGAAGATGTAGACACATGGATCAGACGCAGTCGCTGTGAACCCCATGTCTCTCAATGAATCGCCGATGGTGTTGAACCAGTTCCGAGGGCTTTGAAGAAGTCCGTATAGGCTCTTCTTGAGTTTCATCACATTGGGACGTCCAGTTGTAGCGTCAAGCGATTCGTAGCCTGGAGGAGTCTTCACATACACCTCCTCCTGTACCTCGGCGTTTAGAAACGCCGTCTGTACGTCAAGCTGGGATACTTTCCAGTCTTCACTCGCAGCTATGGCGAGGGACATGCGGATGCTCTGGATGCGGCATACTGGTGCATATGTGCAGCCACAGTCGATTCCTGGTACTTGTCCCTAGTCCTGAACCGCAACTCTACCACAGCGTGTGATCGGCTTTAACCTTAACGACCCATTTGGTCCCGATCGCCTGGTGCTACGGTGGTACTGAGGCTGGAGTTACCAGGTCAAAGATTGCGTATTTCTGGAGGCTGTCCATCTCCTTGTTTGTGGCTCTTTTCCACTTGGTCACTAGCGGCGATTCGATCGCCTCCTTGAATGTGTTTGGGATCGTTATGACCTCCTCATCTGAACTGTGCTCAGAGACGGGGTTTCCAGCAGCTAGGGTGTAGTCAAGGTATACTTCCATCCTGTTCTTGTACTCCATCTGACCAGCGTTCGGTCTCAGCTACCAGCGCGTATTCCATCACGTTTGCTTTGTCGTGCGACACATCTGCGTCACTTGCCATTGGGCTAGTGAGTAATCACAGGTTACGCAGTTCTCGCTGCTGGTATGGGTTTAGACCTTCGTGTGAGACCGGAGTTACGGCACCACTTGAGCATGGGCCCTTACGTGTTGCGCCTCCGAGTTCGTTGTCCGTCGGCAAAGCTCCTGTCCGAGTCGTCTCGAGGTCAAAGGAGAGCAGCTCCAGGTTCTCGTCCAGCGGGTGTAAACTGTAGTGGCAGGACATGATGATTTTGCAGCAGACGCGGACGAGAGTCGATTATATTGGTGTTCCCGGTCTTAGCTGCTTGTGGAGAAAAGGTGATGCCCCAGCCCAGGCACAATCAAGCCTTCAAAATTAACCTGATGTTTGTTACCTTCCACATGTCGATGATTTTTCCCCGAAACCGTTCCAGTGGCCGTTCCTAGTAAAACTTGTCGTCCTGCGGCTACTATCTTGTGGGGTCTCTTGAGTTGCTTGTAGAATAGTAATTTGTTCTTCAGATCCAGGTGAAGTTCATCATCAAAGTAGTGCCCGGATGCTCCACTATCCGCCAGCATGGTCAATGTTTTCGGAGCAGGTATGGATGTGCCAGCACTAATATCTGCGTTGTCTTGGTTGTCTGCGCAGTTCCCTGAACCTCTGCTGATGAGGTCCACCCAGACGTCACGAAGGCATTCCCGAAGTCGCCTTCTTCTTCCGTCGCGGTCGACTCAGTCGCCCTGTGAGCACTTTGTACTTCTCTCTGTGGTTGGTTCTCCGTATTGGGCTTCCCTTTCTGAGCGTTGCACTCGACATCGCTGTGTGTTGTAGAGTTGTGTAGCGAGCACCATTTTGGTGTAGCAGATCGCTCCTTCTTGCTGCCTGTGCAGTCTTGCTTGATATGTCCAAATTTTTGGCAGTTGTACCATCGTACCTTCCGTGCTCCTTTGATGGTTGTCAATGCCGCTCCTCTGCCGGCTAGCTTGTTTGCATGTCCTGGTCTCAAGAGTCGGTCGATGTACAAGTTTTTCATCATTGATTGAGTCTCGTTAATGCAGTTTGGGCTGTGAAGCTCGTCATCTTTTGGAACTCGTAGTCGTCGGTCAGGCCTTGCAATAAAATGTCTACAAACCTCTCGTCCGAAATTCCCTCTCCCTTTTTATGAAGCCCCCCTCAAATGTCCATTAGCTTGATGGTATATTCATCAGGGTCTTGCTATTTTTCCATCCGGAAATTCACAATCTTCTCGTAGCAGGCCCGCCGTGCTTCCTTGATGTTGCTAGTGCACTTGGTGTACAAAGTGTTCCGCGCCTTCTGTCCGTGTCCCAGACTCCCCGCCGAAGTCCTGTCTTCATATTGTCAAACTAGTGTAGCTGCAGGGCCGTTAGTGACAAAGTAACGTGCGGAGAAGAGGATCTCGAACGCCCGCTTTCAGTGCTGAATTTCCACCAAAGTCGTCGGAGTGTCCGGGGTGTCACTGTCGACGCGTTCTACGATAGAGGTAGCACTTTTCGTGTGAATTGGTTTCTGAATGGCGAAGCTCCAACACCGTCGGAAATAGGGCACATTATTTTTGTGCATGGTTCTTGTTGAGTGCCGAGACCGTGGGCTTGTTTATCCGGTAGGTAGCACTTTTGTTTTCTCTAAATCAGTTGTTGAGAGAGGTCTCAAGCTCCCAAATTGAGGAACCTCAGAGAAACGTAGTGCACCTCTATCGTAGCAAGCGTCTGTCCGTTATTGCTGGCACCGGTTCAACCGATCCGTTCAGAACATCAAACACGTCTTTGTTTGACATAGACAAGACTACGCGGGTCTTTGAGCTTCATTCACGGTAGTTCTCCGGTTTGGCCCCATCAAATTTGGGAATATTCCTCATGGTTGATCCCACCACGTAAGCGGACTCCTCCATGACTGCTCTGAATGCGATGCTTGTGCTGGCCTGTGCCGTCGTGTTTACTCCGGAACTCAGCTCGATCCTGCCCGTGGGACGCCTGAGGCGTGCCAATCCGCTCGTCTGGCTTTTTTTTTTCTTCTTTCAGCTCGAACTTGTACGCAAATTGCCTGAAGCGTGCCGGTCTGTCCACCGAACTTCCTTTTCTCGTTCAGCTCGTTGTTGTACGCAGATCGCCTGAAGCGTGCCGGTCTGTCCACCCGGCTTCCTTTTCTCGTTCAGCTCAATCTTGTACGCAGATCGCCTGAAGCGTGCCGGTCTGTCCGCCGGGCTTCCTTTTCTAGTTCAGCTCGATCTTGTACGCAGATCGCCTGAAGCTTGCCGGTCTGTCCGCCGGGCTTTCTTTTTCTTCGTGCACGTTGTTCCAGTGCCGTTCGACTCGACTCACGTTGGGTTCCAAGTTTCTTGCGTAGTATTCAGCAAAAACACCAGTCTTGTGCTCCACCGCAAGGGGTGTTCATGCGCTGCGTGTTACACGCTACCGAGGCTCATAACATGTTAGAAAGGTGGCGGTGCCTGACCGATGACGGTCTTCAGAGACGCCAACACATAGTCGTGACGAGACGAGCTCGAGCCTGACTGGTGATGGTTTAGACGATGGTGGATCACTTTAAATGGGCTCTTGCTGGGCCAACAAAAACCTATGTCACTATGAACTGTCCAAGTTCAGATGAAGATGTGAAGAGTGAACTCAATGTGCAAGCACTCGTGTCTCTTCCTTATTATTGCAACAAATTATCTCGTATGGTAGTATCCACTACATACGACATCCAGGTCACGCTTACGCACGTGACATAGTAAACGTTTCGTTCTTGCGCACGTGATCCAGTCAACACTTTGATCTTACGCACGCGACCCGCCAACGCGTTATTACGTCGTGGAACGCAGTACCATATATGTGTCTTCTTCCATACTCAGAATAAACAACTCCTAACACATTATGTCATGATTCGACAGCATACCCAGTACTCTGCATACGCTTATTTGACTATGTAATGAACATCTACCTTTAACCGATGGATTCCTTGGGGATCCTACTATTTAACACGTGGTTCACGCATGGCCACAGATGTTCAACAAACAAATTCCAAAGTTGAAAAACAAAAGCGAATAAACCACTGTGGTCACTTGTGCGGCCAAATCGGCCAGAGAAACTACAGGCGAAATGATCGTTCGAGACGGCAAGATTTCTCGTCTGCGACAGACACCGATGGACGAAACGAGCAACTGCGCCTTGGAATGTCAACGGGTCGCGCCGATGAGGCGCTCTGACCCACACTCTCGTCACGGTATTCACAACACGGCAGTGATATGTGGCTGGCGCAAGTCAGGCGTCTGATAGAAACACATTTGGGCGCTGCTGTGTAGAAAATAGGTGACAGAAAATTCCTTCCGTTCCGTTTTTACGACAGGAGCGGCACGGGGGTATCTTCCACCGATGTTTTCTTTGAAGATTTCAGAAAAAGATACTTAGCAGCATTGCGTTTCCATTATCGTCGGTATTACGACCTCGATTTTAGTATGGTGGCGTCGGTGGCGGGCGGGGGGCGTGATGTTGGAGGCAACCTATTACGCCGAAATCAACAAGGGGCTTTGTCCGCACAGTATCCGCACTTACACACGGGTGGGGGGCCGGAGCCTAACAAAGCGCACACGATCGAGCACATTAGACTAAACACGAAATATACGAAATCCATCACCAGATAAGATTGAACTAAGTACTAATTTGATGCGGCTGGCCACTAACGCTTCCGTGCCAGCTGGCGGGCCTTTCATAGTTTATTTCCTGCTGGCGGGCGTTTCATATTTCGACGCGGGTCTATATGACTTCGTGCGTGCTCGTTGGCTGTTCGTATAATGTTCAACGTCACAGCTAGTGTTGTGTTGCAAGTTCGGGCGCAGCTACTATCCTTCTGTGCAACAGCTGAAGTCTTAGATTGAGGTGGACAAGGTGCATCTTGCATATGTTTTTCAAGTATGCGTCAGACCTACCAACCTTCACCTTTTGCATGACCACTCGCAAGTAACTCTGTCTGCCTCGAACCTCTGCTACAGCCTGCAGAAAGAGCACAGTGCAGCGTGCAGAAAAACACTAACAACAGTACAATAATGCTCCCGCCCTCTCGTGTCGCACCACCTGAATGCCCCTGTGTGGAGCTCTGCCACCCATGGTCGGTCAGTATGTCTCTCTTGGTGTGCCGATACCGGAATCCGGTTCGATTTGTGTTTGATGGTTAACCTCGCTCGTGCCAGATGCATCGCAGCAGCCGGCAGCCTGTCAATGCACTACTGACTGGCAGAATTGCGGTCTCGGGCAAACCCTTACCTCGGCCGACTCTAACGGTACCCGTCGGGGCGAAGCTCCTCCAAGGATGAAATACATACACCCGTGGCTCGCTCTGCTGCCCCGGTTGTCTCTGCCTGGCATGCGTGTGTTGTGCCTGTTACAGCTCTGCTGTTTGGCATTGCACGAAGTCGCATGGTTTGTTGTTCCGATATGTTTTTATTTGCTTTTTCCACAAGAAAAGCGCTGCTAAACGTATAGCTGATGCTGTAGTTTGTCTAACATACATAGTACGCGGACCACGGGAGGGTTTCCAGTGCTCTGCTATGATTCTGTACTGTGCGGCGGTCGGGATTTGCGCCTCTCGAGTTGTTGCGGCCGTGCGAGGTGTAGTCTCGCTCACACGATGACCCGAATCACCCGACACAGCTACAGTTTCACGTGAATAAAAAGGGCTGTTCGCGCATCAAAATTTGCCAGCTAATTGTTGCGCATGGCCGGCTACCCATCGGTCGGTGTGCTCCCCAAACAATCTGGAAATACGTTCATTCGGTCGTACTCACAGCTGACGGTTTTCAGTTTTTTTCTATAAAACATTTCAATCTTGATAAAAACGGCGAACGCCACGCGGAGAAACTTCAAAATTTAAGCAAATGTCCGACGGGCATCACCGCCGTGTTTAACTGTACTACTCTCTTACGGGTACACTACTGTTTCTTAATCTCACACACCACCAGCAGTGCGCAGGATAATGGTTGTTGACTGCTTGATATGAGTGGTTGGTAGTAGTAAGTGACGGACTGTTGTACGCACATCAAATATGCTGAGAACAACAACAAACAGCAACTTAAAGCTGCCCCCGAATGCTTATTATACGCCGGGTACATGAACGTCGCAGCTGCTCTATTAATAGCTTCGGTGAACTTATTTTTGCGCAGAAGAGTAGTAGTACCACATAGGCTACTACAGCATCATCGGCATAATTTTTAAAGGCTGTCCCTACGCAGCAGTACCTTAATTACCGATACACCCGAATAGATTGAATTGCAGTATTGGTGCATACTCAACCGTTAGAAAACGAGCGAATGCGTGGGGGTGCAAAATGCAAATTCATCAGCCTCTTGCGTCACTGTTCCTCCGAATGGGAACCTTGTAGAAAGTACGTTTATTTTGCGATCAAATGCGGTGCCCTTCTCTTTGCATACCCCGCGTTAGGCGATGAGTTCATTCCCTTGCGCAGGTACCATAGCTGCGACGACTACCAGTACGGCGTCGCCCTACCGCGCTTGGTCGGTTTAGACTGCAGTACATGCAATACAACGGATATGAAAGTTGCCGTGGAAGGACGTGCGCGTCGGGCCGTGAGTGCGTGTTTGGTACCTGGTAACACGGGAGTGCGTCCGTGAAATTTCTCGTACTTCCTCCAATGGCGTAGGCCAAGGATGGTGGATTCCGGAACCTTCGGTTGAAGGACCTTCCCGGTCTGCGGCACTACTTGCATTTTGCGTGGAAGCTCATGAAAGCTTCCGTGGAAGCTTTCACCGCTTTCATGGAAGCTTCCATGGAAGATATGGAAGCTATGGAAGCTTCCATGGAAGCTTCGGTGGAAGCTTCCATGAAAGATATGGAAGATATGCAAGCTTCCACGGAAGTAACTTCCACGGGAGCTTCCATGAAAGCTTCCACGAAAGCTTCCATGGAAATAATGGAAGTTTTCGCGGACGTTTTGGAAGATTTCATGGAAGTAACTTCCGCGGAAGCTTTCATGGAAGCCTCCGTGGAACCTTCCATGGAAGATATGGAAGATATGAAAGCTTCCACCGACGTAACTTCCACGGGAGCTTCCACGAAAGCTTCCACGAAAGCTTCCACGGAAGTAACTCCCACGACAGCCTCCATGGAAGCTTTCATGGAAGAGATGAAAACTTTTGTGGAAGTTATGGAAGCTTTCATGGAAGTAACTTCCACCGAAGTCTTCATGGAAGCTTTCGTGGAAGCTTCCACGGAAGATATGGAAGATATGAAAGCTTCCACGGAAATAACTTCCACGGGAGCGTCCACGAAAGCTTCCACGAAAGCTTCCATGTAATACAAGCTTTCGCGGAAGTTGTGGAAGCTTTCATGGAAGTAACTTCCACGTAAATCTTCATGAGAGCTTACGTGGAAGCTTCCCGGGAAGATATGCAAGATGTGAAAGCTTCTACGAAAGTAACTTCCACGGAAGCTTTCATGAGAGCTTCCGCAGCTTCCGTGGAAGATATGGGAAATTTGAAAGCTTCCGTGGGAGTAAATTTCACGGGAGTTTCCACGAAACCTGCCACGAAAGCTTCCATCAGAGTAATGGAAGCTTTCTCGGAAGTAATGGAAGCTTTCATGGAAGATACTTCGGTGAAAGCCTAGGGTTAGGGTTAGGGTTAGGGTTTGTGTTAGGGTCAGGGTTAGGGATTGGTTGCTTCCGTGGAAGCTTCCGTGAAAACTTTCATGGAAGCTTCCGTGGAAGTTGTTTTCGTGGAAGTTGCTTCCATGGAAGCTTCCGTTGAAGCTTCCGTGGAACTTGCTTCCGCGGAAGCTATCGTGGAAGCTTCCGTGGAAGTTGTGGAGGTTGCTTCCGTGGAAGCGTTCATGGGAGCTTCCGTGGAAGTTGCTACAGTCAAACCCCGCTTAAAGACGCATATCGGTACTTTTTTTCAAGGCGTCTTTAACGCGGGGAATCGTCTTTAAGATTCCGGGGACGATAACGCACCATCCCCGGGGCCGATGGAGGCATAACATACATCAAAAGACGCGCCGTTGCAGCAGGTATACTATAACGAAACGAGAATCCACAAATCTGACCGTCACAACGTTGCCGTGGTTGAAAGTGGAATGTACTTAAAAACCAAGTTTATACAGTAGTTGCCGCACCCCACCGCCCGAAATAAAATGCTCCGAGAAGTGGGTTCAATGTTGCAGGATGAAGGTTATTATGACTGCAGTGAACTCTCTCTCTCGGTTGGTGTCGACTGTGTTTTTCTTATTATCTTCTCGTCCTCATGTTGGAAACCACGCCGATATATCATTCACCACCTCTGTTCCAACTTTGACATGTCAAATCCTACCTGATAAGGACACAGATGGACATCAACTCAGAAAAACGGTGAAGATAAACAACGCTAGACAACAACAAGAGAACCTGCTCTCTTCTGGCAGTCTGTGCACATTCTCTGCTGCCCGTAGCCTTCGTCTCCGATGCCCACACCACAAAACCCATGCATGGCTCGCCCGCAAGGGCACTGGTGAATCGCTGAGACCGGGACAGATTTCATCTTGCATGTTGGTTCACCACACGCTTTCGTGTGGGAGGCAGACGGACCGTCAGCAGACGAAAGGAATCTATCCATGTCCACGCAGCAGCAGCAGCAGCAGCAGCAGCAGACCGCTCTCTGGCAGTCTACAGGTGTGCTGCACCATTTTTTGGGGGGCCCCGCAGCGTAAACAATACACCCCCCCTTAAACTTGTACATCTGCGGGGCACCCTGGTTCAGATTTTTTTTTCGTCTTTATAGCGGGGAGTTGACTTAAGAAGTGCGTCTTTAAGCGGGGTTTGACTGTACCGTGAAAGCTTTCATGGGAGCTTCCGTGGAAGTTGCTTCCGTGGAAGCTTTCATGGGAACTTCCGTGGAAGTTGCTTCCGTGGAAATTGCTTCCGTGAAAGCTTCCGTGGACGTTGCTTCCGTGGAAGCTTTCGTGGAAGCTTCCGTGCAAGTTGCTTCCGTGGAAGCTTCCGTGGAAGCTTTCATGCAAGCTTCCGTTGAAGTTTCTTCCGCGGAATCTTCCGTGGAAGTTGCTTCCATGGAATCTTCCGTGGAAGCTGCTTCTGTGGAAGCTTGCGTGGAAATTACTTCCGTGGAAGCTTCCGTGGAAGCTTTCATGGACGTTTCCGTGGAAATTTCCTCCGTAGAAGCTTCCGTGGATGCTTTCGTGGAAGCTTTCGTGCAAGTTTTTTCCGTGGAAGCTTCCGTGGAAGCTTTTATGGAAGCTTCCGTGAAAGTTGCTTCCGTGGAATCTTCCGTGGAAGTTGCTTCCGTGGAAGCTTTCATGGCAGCTTCCGAGGAAGTTGTTTCCGTGGAAGCTTCCATGGAAGCTTTCACGAGCTCCCACCAAAAATGCAGATAGTGCAGGTGGCTCGACCTTCCTCCCTTCAGGACGGCGATGGAGATGTGGTACGGAAGCTGCTACCATGGAAACGTCCGCAAAAAGAACATCGGGACCCATTTCCGTCAAATGTGCGGAAGTTTGAACGGCAGATTCAACGCGAGCATCCGAAGTCGGGAAGCTGTTTCCGCGTGAACTTCATTGAAGCTTTCATGGAAGCTCCCATCTAAACGCTCATGAAAGTAGCTCCCGTGGAAGTAGCTTTTGTGAAAAAAAACTTGCACGAGCTTCCGTCCAAACCTCTATGGAAGAAATTCGAAAGAAGGTTTCATGCAAGCTGCCGTCGAAACGCTGGAGAAAGCTTTCGTGGAATAAACGCGACAGCTTCAATGAAAACAGCTTTCACGGAAGAGCTTGGGGAAGCTATCGTGGAGCTACTTGCTCGGAAGTTTAATTTTTACTTCCATGACAACTTGACATATAGTCTAAATAAAATGGAAACCTCTTTTATAGATGTGTTATTACTTAAAAAAAATAATAATTGCTTCCACCATGGGAGTAGGTTTCCATAGGAGTTGTCGTGGAAGCTGCGGAAGATTCCATGGAAGTAAAACGTAAAATTCCTTCAAGTAGCTTCCAACTTCGTGAAAGCTACGTCGAAAGCTTTCAAGAAAATCTTTCGTGGAAGCTTCCGTGGAAGCCGCTGAGCTTCTGTGGGAGCTGCGGAAGCTTCCATGGAAGTAAAACGTAAAATTCCGTGGAAGTGCTTTCGTGGACGTTGTGGAAGCTTCCATGGAAGTGGCTTCCGCGGCATCTTCCACTACTACTTCCATGGGAGCTTCCACGGAAGCTTTCGTGGAAGGTACTTCCATGGAAGCGAAAGCTAAGCTTCCGGAATTTGTTTTCCGTGGAAGCTTCCATTTCTTCCATGAAAGTTTCCATTTCTTCCATGAACGCTTTCATGGAAGCTTCCACTGCTTCCATGATAGCTTTCATGGAGGCGACGGAAGCTTTCATGGAAGCTATGGAAGCTTCCATGGAAACGGTGGAAGCTTCCATGGAAACGGTAGAAGCTTCCACGGAAACTTTCATGAACTTGCTCGCAAAAATCAAGTAGTGCAGGAGACCAGGTAGGGGTTGCAGTTTTTGGGCCAACCACTATTGGCCGGTTGACCTCCGGATGTGAGGAACGACCGGTTAGTCCTTATACTTTTACGAGTATATATATATATGTTTGTCTTAGGACTGGGGATGAGTGCTACGAGAGAGGTAGCACTTTCTTCCGAATTTGTTATTAAATGACGGGGCTCCTTGACCCCAAATCGTCGGGAACGGGCAAAACGAAATGCATGATCAACGCTGTGAACCTAGGCCAAGTTTTGTTCTGTCCGGTAGCAGTTTATTTTTTTCCAAATCATTTTTTGGGAGAGGTCTAGGCTCCCCAATTGAGGAGTAGTTTTAGAAAAAAAAAAAGTGGTGCACATATCTATCGTAGCGCGCGTCTAGGGCATAGAAGCGTTGGTCGGATTGCGCGAAGTAAGGCCTTCGAAATCATGTTTCGGGCGAGATATTGAGCTTATTCTAATATTAGGAGCTCAGGAAACTCTTAGAATCTGCTGCACCCCTGCCGGCGCTTGCTACAATATAGAGGTGCACCACGTTTTTTCTGAAGTTCCTCGATTTGGTAGCTTAAGACCCCTCCCAAAATCTGATTTGGAGAAAAATCAATACTGCTACCACCGAATAAAACATCCCAGTTCCTAGGTACACAACGAGAATCGTGCAAAAAAAAATGGCCCATAATTTCCGACAACTTTGGGTCAAGGAGCCCCGTCTTTCAGAAACTATTTCACACGAAAAAGTGATTCCTCTATCGTAGGACGCGTCCATGGGGCTGTTCACCGGGTGGCATTTTCTTGAGAAAAAATGTTGTTGGAAATTGTTGTTGGAAAGTGTTGTTGGGCGAAGTATAAAGCAGAAGTGAGGAGCCTCAGAAAAATGTGGTTATATTATTCCTGTCTTGGCATTCGTGACAAGAGTAAAGAAACCAAATGAAACACAACACGGAAGCAAGCACTACCACAAAGCGTACATAAACAAGGCCCACGCGTCAAGCAAACCCAATGTTAATACACGTACGCAACCACAAAACGTGAAAACACCAACAACAACAAAAAACACACACACAACACAAAGCCAAGAAATGAAAGAAGCACGCGCGATCGGAGTACCACACGAAGATCACAAACATGAGGTTCGACGAAAATCTCGATCTCACAGCTTAGGTGTCTGTTTTCATTATGATTCACAAAACAAGAACACGCAAAATGGCAACAACAAGAAGAAAAAAAAACGGAGGGGGCACAGGATGCCCTAAAGAGGAACCGCCTCCCAAGCATTACTCACTCACGCACTCAACTCACTCTTCAAATACACACGTGCGTAGGAAGCGGCATCATCCCGTAGACATACCTGTCACCCCCCCCCCGTGTTACGCGACTCAAAAACATGTCAGGAGGCGGCGCGTTTGGGTGCTATCAGTCACACGTTAGAAGATTCCACACTAAAAACTTGTGTGCCACGTTTAGACGACGGCAGTTCTGGGCGTCGTGAGTAACCCATATTACGAGATCCCACACTAGAACAAGCGTATGACATCTAGATGACCGTCCGTCCCAGGCCTAAATCGCCGCCTCCCGACATATATTCCCACTCCGTTCGCAACACGAACCAGCCATGCAAGCGGCGAGATCTCTTCTTCTAGAGACGTGGTCGGTGCCCGTCCCTTCTCCTGCCAATTCCACCCCGTTTGTGTTCGTGATGCGGGCCAACCCGACCGCCTGTACGTCCAACAGGTCGATTGATGGCTCGCTGGTTTTCGTTTCTCCCTGGGCATGTCACGGTAGACAAAACACGCAGGGAGACACAACACCGAACCGACGATCTCTCTTGGGCTAGTCACGCCCCCCTGCTGCCCTTCACAGTCCAGCAAAATATACTGGTATATATAAGAACGCAAGGTGGCGACGCAATCTCTTGAACATGCTTGTCGCGCCTCCTATTTTCGTCCATCCCCCAAGAAACGAACAAGGCGGCAGCCTCCAGAGCGACCGGCTGATCGCTGGCCGATAGCCACATATGCCCCTAAGCGTGAAGACCAGACAGTAGCTCGATCAACCATCACGCACAGCCCCACCGCGAAGCCAAATCGACAAACCAAAGAAACAAAAACGAAGCGCATCATACATATACCCGGTACTAGGTAAACAGAACAAAAAAATAAAAACGACAAAAAAAGTCAAAACAGCAGTAATAAATGTTAGAAACGGACGGCAACATATAAACGAAAACGTAGCGGCGAAAAAACGCCTTTTTTTTTATACACGCCCCGCTGTTTGCATACTCCATGGTTCAGATACACTGCTGTATGGTGGGCCGCGTTGTTTTCATCTTTTAATTTACGCCAAATTACCGCTCGGGCATAAAATACTGAGTTGCACCGGTTCCGATATGGCGTAGTACCCCTCAAGCACGCCCCCCCCCCCCCCCCTCTCCTCGTTTACTCCCCCCACCCCATGTATATCCCATCCAAAAACAAATGCCCCCCCCCACCCCATATAAACCCCATCAATTAATAGACGCACCCCCCGGCATCCAAGGACCCAACGATTACAGCATCAATTAATAGACGCCCCCCGCCCCTCGCCCCCTTACAAGTGGTTCTTAAGAGGGATGCAGCTTACCCTTCACGCGACTCGCCGAACACCTCGCAGAGCTTCGCGATTGGTGCACGCGACGTCCACCTGGACGGCGAAAACCCGGCGTGCTCCTTCTCGGCATTCTACGGATGCGAGTGTCTATGGTCTACCGCTACGCATGGAAAGTGTACACCCCCCGCCCCAAACCCATACCCATGCCAATCCCATCTATGCAACCCTACTGGGACCCGTGCATAGCGACCGAACAAGTGGCAATTTAGCGCGGTTTCATTGACCCCCCGGGGAGAAGCGCGTGCAGAAACAGCAAAACGGGTATCACACCAGGTAATAATGTTGTCCGCGCGTGCCGTACATCTATCTCCGCCTTCTGTCTTGCATTTCGAGCATACACCCTGCCCCCCTAGCCGGGCTGCTTTATGGCACCGATGCCGAAATCGTCATTTTTTTGTACCAACAAATCGCACCTCAAGACAGATCACGATCTATGCATAGATCATCTAGACCCTAACCTTTAGGCGCAGATAGATCCCTAGTTTAGGTGTCTAGCATGGCCTACATCATGTTTCCGGACAGAGGCCGTACAATCGGCATCACCTAGCCCATGTTTTCTAGTTAGGAGCTGTGCTTTCTGAACACAGATTCTCCACACCGGATCACATCGACATAAACAGCGTCGATATTATCTACGTGATCTAGATGACAGGTGATCTAGACCACGTGATCTGTCCGAGATCTGGACGATTTCCCCCGTTCAAGCCCCTGCGGCGTTCATACACATATATACCACGCACCCCCCAGTCAAAACGCCCGATTGAACTCCATCTAGACTCATCACTACGCGAAATCCTTAACCCTGGCTTATGTCCTCTCCCCCACGCCTGCACAATCTCCGAAATCGAACGGAAAATAAAAACGCCGCCCAGGTCTCGTCGAAATGACAGAATGAATATAGCAGGTTTAACAACTGTGTACCGCAAAAGATGACGTCCAATCGTCATTCAACATTTGTTTAGCCCCAACGACACGAGTGCAGGAAGACAAGCATTCACGGTTACGTATGGTACTCCAAAAACTGGATAATGATTCCATGAAAAATCCAAGTATTAGTGTCCACGAAGGGCCTACGACTGCAGTCAGCGGTGAAAGGGTTACAAGAAAGGAAAAAACAAAGGCAAAGCACAGTTCTTTACGAAAGGACGCTGTTTGATACAGTACTTTCCAACACTACTGCAAAAATGAACCGACCTCCCCCGCCACCCCCCTGCCCTGTTCTAGAGAGTGGCTACAGAAAAAGAAAAAAAAAATGGCATCAACGGAGCCTTCTAAGGCCATCACCACCTAAGCCATGATCACCACCGCAACATCAATCATAACAAAGTTGCCGTTCGCACGTCCAGCGGCAGATAACAGAACCGCGGGGAACATTAGGTTGCGGTTCGCACGTATAGCGGCAGTTGCAACCACCGATCGCCACCAGGTTGCGGTTCAGACGCCTAGCGGCAGTTACTGCTGCGATAACACAAACCACAAGGCTACGGTTCGCACGTCCAGCGGCAGAATATCCCACCACTAACGACGAGGTTACGGTTCGCACGTTTACCGTCAGTTACTACCTCATTATTAATGAGGTTTCGGTTCGCACGTCTAGCGGCAGATACCACCACCACTGACAGTGAGATCATGGGTCGCGCGGCCAGCGGCAGTTACTACCGTCATCACCACCTCATGTCACGGTTCGTACGGCTAGTAGCAGTTCCTATACAGTACCACTAACAACGAGGTTGCGGTTCGCACGTCCAGCGACAATTATTTTACAGTACCACTAACAATTGATGTTACGGTCCACACGTCTGGCGGCAGTTAATACCCCCACCGACAATGAGGATGCGTTTCGCACGTCGAGCGGCAGTTCCTCACGTACGACAGAAGGAAGGGCCCCTCTCCCAGAGCCCAAATAAACGCGACTCCCGAAAAAAAGGGTCTTGAGATACAACCAGAATCAATATCGAGCAAACCTGAACCAGCCACATGCCTGTATATCCGACGAGTTGCAACAACTCAGGAGGCTCAAGATACGGCATGGTTCAAGATCCAACGACACATACATGACCCAAAGATGCTGATGATCGAACAGGTCTGTCAAGAGTCAAGATCCAAAGATGCTCGAGATCCGACGAGGATCAAGATCCGAGCGTCAACATCCGACAATACTCAAGATCCAACGATGCTCAAGGTCCAACAAGTTTAAATACCCAGCAAGAAGGCTCGACCACCAGCACCTGTTACGATCTAAAAAGGCCAGAAGCCAACGGGGATCAAGATCCCAAAGAACATACAAGCTAAAAAAAAAAAAAGATCCAGCACGGACCAACGATCCGGCCAGACCTAAAATTCAACACATACCAACATCATGATCAACATATCAAGATCTTCATGAACCAAAAACTCAACCAGGACCAAAGATCCGACACAAAAAAAAGTCTGGCACAGACTAGAGCTCCGCCGCATACCTAAAAATACTACATCCGTCACATACGAAAGACCCAACACAGCCCAAGATCAAGATCCCAAGATCGGGATCCCAACATTGAGATCCCACGATCGAGATCTCAAACTTGAGATCCCAAGATCGAGACCCGACGCTTGAGATCCCAAGATCGAGATCCCAATGTTGAGACCCCTCCGATATATATCGGACACGCGCGTCGCTCCTGCTCTTGACACGCAGGATTTTGGCAAACCGACAGGCGTCGAAAATGATGTCCTCCAAGTAGTGAGTAGCACGTACACACACGTCCCATGCCTCCCACATCCGAAATTTGAAAAAAAAAATCATGAACGACGGATCTCCTAGGAAAACGAGACTCCAACAAAAAAAAACACAACAAACGTGCCGCCAACCGAAAAAATTGTCTTGTGATGGTTGTGAGTGGGGGACGTAGAGGAGGAAGGCGGGGGGGTCGAGATGGGTCGGTTGAAAATCGGAGTAAAAAAAAACTCGAGTTGAAGGACCTAAATAAACAGGAAACAGACATTCTTGACTCCTCAAGACGCAAACACACAATACCCACACGAAAAATAAAACTCGCTCGTGATCAGAAAAGGTGTCGGTACAGTACGTGTATACTGGGCAAGACTGCTCCTGTTATGCAGAATACGAATGTTACCACTGCCTGACCGTAGACCAACCATGAAACTTCAAACACGAAACTTGATAAGCACAACAACAAAAACATCGAACACGAACAAGACACAAAACCGCACATAAACACAAACCAAAATGATCGCGATCACATAACGTACGCACGTACATGCGTAATTTCGAATGACTCTTAAGACCACGGACTACCATGCCCGCGCAGGCAGGCAATCAAGTCAGCAAGCCAGCAATTCAGCAGGCCAGCCTGCCGGAATGACCTCAAGCAAACGAAACAAAAAGTGAACAAAAACACCAAGCAAAACACATACCTGGCATCTACCTCCGCCATATCCGAGCTACGAAAAAAAGGCGGTACAGAACTGCCAAAGAAGCAAGCGGCGCGCAAAAATAAGAAAAAGAAAAAAAAGAAAAAATACGAGGCATACCATGTTGCCATAACCGATCTAAAACGTATGTCACATAGTGACCACAACAAGAAGCGGCGTCGCGTGTTCTGATTACCCGGCCCGTCCCCCAACCCTCGACAACACCGCTCGCGGACGACTCCAGTATAAACCTACCAACGCGTGGACGAACTCTCTCCCCCCCCAAGCCGGACTCCCTTATGCTCCCCTGCCAAACATAATATCACGATCGTCCCCCCTTTCCTCCTCAGTACTCTTCTCCTCTTGCCTTCTCCCCCCTCGTCTTCCTTCGAGCACTCGGCCTCTTCCTCCTCTTCCTCCTCCTCCTCCTCCTCCTCCTCCAGATTGTGCTCTCACTGCTGCTCCTGCGGCAATTCCTCGCATCCTGTTGCTCGTCCTCCACCTCCTCCCCATCACCCCCCCTCCTGCCCCCCCCTCTGCCTCCCCTCCCCTCCCCTTCCCTCCAAACAAGAAAAAAAAATTTATTGGTCACGCGCCGGGCATTAACCCTTGTGTGGCGCACGTATAGCAACCAAACAAAAACAACGATTGCGACCTTACCAAACGTCTACGAAGGGCGTGCAGCACCATCAAATCAGTACCACCACGCTGCTGTGCACGCCATGCGGGTCACACAAATCCTTACATTGCGATTTTCTGTGCGAACACGCCCCCTTACCCCAGCAGCGGCCCGGGCTGCTCGGTTGTGTAGCCAACGTTGTAACCGTCACTTGTTGTCTTCAACATGTTTCTCCTCCCAAGTTTCACAAAAAAAAAAAGTAATTTTCGTGCGACCACATTTTTTTTGTCCTCTCAAGTCCCAAAGCGGCTAAACAGGTCTAAAACCCGTCAGTTAGCCGCGGCGACCGTGGTCATAGTCGTAGCGGGTGAAGGCGGAGAGGTAACCGCGAAAGCCATATACCCGTCACCGCCTTTACCCCCACCCCCACCACCCCTACCACCCCCGCCACCACCGCCACCACCGCCACCAACAGCACCCGGGGCCACCACCGGAGCAATCGAAGCCGCGGACATGGCAGCAGTAGTAGTGATGGTCGCCATCGCCATGGTGGAAGTACTGCAGATGTGTTCGTCCACGCTGGCCGCCGCTATACGTAACCCGGACCGCTGCTCTCCAGTAAGCCCACGGCGATCCTTCTGCGAAAAAAAAAAAACAATAATCAAGGCACCAAGAACAAGAAATTCCAACGACGTGCGCAGGGAAAAGGGGGCGGGGGGATGGAACACTGAGTCCGTCGACTTCGGCTCTTCCGCTAAGATAGGAATTGCAATTCTACAGCGCTTCGAGTCGGCCGGCACTAAAAGTGCCGCAGGCTCAAGTTTGACTAGGGGTTGTAGCTACGATGGAGGTAGCACGTTTCGCCTAAATTGGTCTCTGAATGATGGGGCTTCTTAAGCCAAAATCGTCGGAAATGGGTAATTTTTTCGCATGATTTTCGTCGTGTACCTAAGCCATGGGATTCTTCATCCGGTAGCCGCTTTATTTTTCTCCAACTCTGTTTTTATTGGGAGAGGTCTTGAGCTCCCAAATTGACGAAACCTCATCCGAAAAAAACTGGTGTACCTCTATCGTAGCACGCGCCGTTCAGATACCAGCATCGACATTTTTTTTTTTGTTTACAGGACTAATTCTTACACGGTCGGATTCGTCAGTGACAAAAAAGAAATAAACATGCTACGGAAGAGGAGCAACATTTTTCTTTTCTGAGGCTCAACGCGTGAGGGAACTCTCTTATCTCACCCAAAAGCTAATGCCGAGTAAACCGAAAATGCAACCCAACGAACAATCAATCCCATGACCTCAAGTATGCAAATAATAACATGCGCGAAAAATAACAATGGCTTTCGGTTTCCAACGCCACCACTCCGCTTGGACGAGGGCCCATCGCGCGCGAAGCGCGCGCTGCTGGCAAAGAACTAACGAGGCACACAGGTTACAGCCGACTGTCGACTGCCATACAGCAGTACTCCCTCACGCCAAACCACCTCCAGAAAGAGCACAAACACTATAAAATCGGCTCGACTGACGACAAGGAGGCCCAGAATAACCCATAAGGAAAAAAGCCTCAGAAAAAAGGCCAGTCGGAAAAAGCAAGAAGGTTTCGACTCACCGATCCGACTATATAATAATCGGCCTTAATAGCGAGTTTGATACTGGCGCTTTTTTTTTTCAGATTTTGAAATTGAGGCTTTCAAAGTGTATTGGCGTTTCTCATTCCCAGCGCTGCGGGTGGAGCGAAGAGCAGTCTCCCATTTACTGCGGGCGTGGTCGATAAATAGGCTCTGTTTTCCCTAACCGCTCCCTACTCTCTCGACCTGCTGTACGGGAGCCGACGATGTAAGTGAGATCATCTTGCTTTTTCTGCACCGTTGGGAGGCTTTCTCCCACCCCGGGCACGGCCTTCTTCTTTCCCCGGGTTGTTCTCCGAGAGTATCACTGCAACAACAAAACGTCATCAATAATCTCCCCCCCCGCCGAAAAACGAAACAGGTGCAGGACTGGGCTGTAAACTAGAAATGCCGCCTATAACTCTGAGAGCCTTTAATTCGTTCAAATGTGAAGGAAAAAAAGTTCCAGTCCCACAATTCTCTACAGTAGCATGAACTCGTGATAACCAGAGCTTCTCATGGATCGGGTCGGGTCGGGTCACGGAACACCCGACCCGACCCGTCATATTTTGAAACGCCCCTGATTCGACCCAGCCCGACCCTATCCGTGGGATTTCGAACACCTCCTGACCCAACCCGACTAGGTCCGCGAGTTTTCGAAAAGCTCCTGACTCGATCCGCGGGGCGGATGTTGACCCGTGAAAAACCCTGGTACTAATGAAAGGGGCAACCGTGAGCCGATAGAGCCCGATTCTTCGGCCAGACGAGGAAGTGCCTGGGACACGCACTTACAAGGCCGTGAGTTGGCCGACCAGAGCAATTCGGCGAGAGTCCACGAGGCAAGAAAATGCTCAAGTGTTCTCGCGATCAAAATGAAGGCACGTACCGTAGTGGGGAGGGGGGAACGAGGGCCCTACCGCTATGAGACTCAGGTTCTGAGTTACTACTGGGAGGGAGGGCGAGAGCAGTGCGAGGATAATAAAGGGGATAAAGAGAAGAAAAAAAAAACAAATAAACAAATGAACAAATAAAGAAATAACAAACAAACAAGCAAGCAAACAAGCACATTAGTCGCCGACTATAGGTATTCTAACTGAGGTCTACTGACGCGCGCTACGACAAGAGTAACACATTTTTCGCAAAAATCTTTCTCGAAAGACGGGATCTCCTCAACCCATTTCCAACTCCTAAAAGTATTCTAGTCTAACTCCAAGTGTTACTGGTCACACGTCGGGAGTGAGCGGATATCAGTGGCGCTGCTACGGCAGTAGCCGTCTAGTAGTTGCTGGGAGAGGCAGCTCGAGAATCCTTAAAAGACTAAAATAGAAGTCGTCATATGATAGCATGCGTCAGAACCGTCCAGTAGTTGCTGGAGCAGGCAGCGAGCAAAATTCCTGAAAAAAGAAGAAAAAAAAACGTCATAGCTTGCATCAGAACGTGCCAACAGACAGCACAGCATTGCCGCTGCTGCAATAGTAGCTGGCCAACAGTTTGTGGGCCAGACCTTTCGTGCCGTATGGTTAGCCAAAGATCTACACAATATACAATACAACATGCACCTGCACAGACTGCAGAACCTCGAGACAAAGGTCCCTCTGATCGCGCGCCTTAGCCTCCATAGCGCGGGCAGCCCTCTCGGCCGACTTGGCAGCCGCCTCTCGCTTGTTCGCTCTCAACTGGGCTTTGGCGTACTCTGAAACGAAAATAGCAATGGTAGGTAACGGTCAAAGTTAGGGGAAATATCAAGTTAAGGGTAGGGTAGGGTAGGGTATGGCTGGGTAAGGTCGGGTTTCCGCTCCTTCACAATAAAGCGCACACTCCGAAACGAACAAAGCAAGCAAGGGAGAGAGTTGAGGTCAATTTAGTTAACTTAAAGGTACGGTAATGGTGGGGTGGGGTAGGATAGTGGGGGGAGGGGGGTGGAGGGGGGGGAAGGGAGGGGAGGGGAGGGGAGGGGAGGGGGCGAAAGGTAATTTTAGGATACGAACTGCAAGGTACTGTAAGGGAACAAAGAAGAGTAAATTCACTACGCTCCCACGTAAGTGTCGCGTCTCAAGTGCACATAGGTTTGTAAAGAAAAAAAAAAACGGTGATGCTGTGGCAAAGCCGGCGCCAGCCCAGTCTCCGACACCCTCGCCATCCACGACCTGCATCACCACTCTAACCGTTCGCTGGTCGCGACTCTATCGAACAACAACAAACTCGTAATCTCGCCGCACGCTGCAGTTATCAACTATCCAAAGATAAGACACGACGCGTGCTACGATAGAGGTAGCACGCCGCTTCTGGTCTGAAATGTTTTCTGAGTGACGGGGCTCCTTGACCCAAAATCGTCGGAAATTCGTTATTTTTTTTTTTGCTCATGATTCTCGTCGTGTACCTAGGCCATGGGATTTTTCCTCCGACCGGTATCAGTTGTGCTTTTCTGCAAATCATTTTTTCGGTTAAGAAGGACATGTCTTAAGCTCTTGAAAAAAAAGAACCTCAGGAAAATGGGGTGCACCTTTATCGTAGCACGCGTCACAATCAAGCACACAGCTACGGGTAGGCGATCACCCATCAACGACATACATACAAACAAGTCGGGGTTAACGGAGCTCTTGCCCCTTGGCTGATAAGCCCTCAAGCAAGCACCTCCACAACTCAAGAATAGCATGATAAGTCCAAAAACGCGTTGACGGGTCAACACTAGACCGTCAACCGACCATCTTCAAAAATAAATGTACATCGAAGCCCCTTAATCAAACGCCGTTGCCCTCTCCGACCGGTCCACTCACCATCCATGGCCTGCTGTAGTAACCTCGCCGTCCGCTCCTCCCGGTCAGCGACCCTATCCTGCGAGGACTCGAGCTCTTCCAGGGCCTCGGCGCTGATCGAGTGAGCCTCCTCCTCGGCCCTGACGGCAGCCTCCACGGCGCGGCTGGCCATGCCCTCTCGGACACAGACTTCACGTGCGCGTTCGCGCAATCGCTCTTGCTCGATTGCCCCTACTTCCTCGTCCATACCGCCGACACCACCACCATCACGACCGACACCACCACTACCCCTTCCATTCACCCTCCCCACCACACATGCTGCCGCTACCGCCGCTACGGCAGCCTCTACTGCCGCTAGCTCAACCGGCCCGGATTTCCGGTCGGTCTCTCGCGCCAACGCTTCCGACAGAAGTTCCATCGCTGATTTCTCCCGAACCGGTACCACTATCGCCGCGGGCGCTGAGCGAGGCCGTTCCTTAAGCGTGGTGTTGCTGGTGCCGCTGTTGTGCAGATTTTCGCTCCCGAGGTGTAGGCCGTTCCTGGGACGGTCTCCGCCATCCCCGCTGAAACCGAAACCGGCATCGTCATCGCCGTCGCGCATGTAACTGTCATAACAGCCAGAAGCGGCGCAACCCTTGCCGTTACCGACTCCGGTGTAGCCATCACCTGATCCAGATGAGGCGGAAACGTTGCCGGTTTCGCTGAATCCGTCGCTAGCGCCACCACCGGTATACACAGCTTTATCTCTAGCGTCAGCTTCCTCTTCAGAGGCAAGGGTACGTGACAACACATCCCAGAAAGCCGGTGTCTGCTGCACGCGTGGAGCCCCCTTTAGCCCTCTCCCTCCACCCCCACCCTCGCCATTCCCACTCACACCAGCGCCACCTCCGCCCGGCCCAACACTACCCTTCCCATCACCACCACCACTGATGGCAGGGATAGGGTCCATGGTCAGCCCTTGGGATTCCGCCAAGAGCGCAGTAGCTCTGATGTCGGTCGAAGACAGACGTTGCTGACGGGATTCCTCTTCTCTGGCGGTTTTAGCCCTGTTGTTGCTGTTGCTGTCACGGCTGTCGCCACCTCCGCGGCTGCCCCCGCCCCCACGCGTGACCACCAGGCACCCGCGATGGGCACGGTCGTCATCTCTCGCCGACGTTACCGTCGAAGAGGAGGAAGAAGAGGAGGCGGGAACAGACGACGACGGCATTTTCCAACCGGGGATGTCAGAAATCGCGATGCCCTGCCCCCCTCGCCCTCCACTTCCGTTGCTCTTGTTGCTGCTGTCGCTGAGGTTCCCGCTGCCGACGCCTCTACTGTTTATGTTGCCGCTGTTTCTGCTGCTGGTGTGGTTGTTGCTGCTGCTGCTTGTAGGGCTGCTGGTGCTGCTGCTGCCAACTCCAACACCAACACCATCACCACAACCACTGTAGCATTCCCCGCCCTCCGTCTGCTGCTGTTTAGCGTCCTTCTTTTTCTTGTCGTTCACCCTCGAAAGCAGGAACAAACTCGACCGCAAGTGGGCAATCTCATTGTCCTTCGCCTCGATTTCCGCGAGATAGTCCGCGGCCTCCATGACTGCTGCCCCCTCCTCCCCCCCATCCACCTCCACCGCCTCCTCCCCCCCCCCCACCGCAACCCCCTCCCCAACTCCCTCACCCTTCCCCACCCCAACCTCCTTCGCCTCGGCATTGGCGTTGTTGGGGTCGATGTTGGTGTTGATATCACCGGCTCCTTCCTTCTCTTTGCCAGTTACAGCTGCCACCACCACCACCGCAGCCGACGCCGGCGCCTCCACCGCAGCCGACGCCGGCGCCTCCACCGCCGCCGCCGCCACTGCTGCCGCAGCAGCCGGTACCTCCACCAACGCAGTAGCATCCCCGACCATCGAGGGGGAGGCAGGGGACAGTTTTGAAGAGAGACTGGGGGATTTCGGGAGAGGGGGGGTGTTGGGCCTCGATCTAACTGGGCTTGACTTGACCGGTGTTCCCCGTCTAGTGGGACTCAGTCTGGAAGGGCTCGAGTTTGCAGATGCTACCCGTTTACCGGTCTGGGCATTGAGCAGCTCCAAGCTGTACTGCATGCGCGCTATCTCTGCGTCTTTCTCACGAAGCAGCTGCGCGCAGGGGCGGGGTGGGCGGGAGGGGATGGGAGGGGGAAGGGGTGGAAAGGGGGGGGAGGCGTGGGTTGGGAAGGGGTCGGCGAGAGGGGAGGGGTATGGGAGGGAGAAGGGGGGGCGGGAGAAATAGAGGGGGGGGGAGGGAGGCGGGTCGGGGTTGGGACGGAGCTTAGAGGACAGGGGGTTGGGAGGGAGGAGAGGAGTACAGGGGAGAGGACTAGGGTCGAGCGGGAAGGAGGGGGAGGGGGGGAGGGGTTGGTGTCAGATTTCACCTACCTCAGCGTCCGCCTCTGTTCAGCAGCAACCGTGTCCGAGCCCGAGGCGGGGGCGCGCTCAACGCTAGACTGGTGTGATCTGTATGATGCGGCTCTTCCACAACATACCCAAACGGCAAAAAATAACAGCTCCATAGTTCATATATTTTACAGATTGTCTGGATCGTGATCTATGGCCTATCTGTTCGTAGTTGACATTTCCATTTCCACCTACCTCAGCGGGGTGAGATCTGTATGATACGGCTCCTGCACAACACCTCAATACCTCAAAACGACAAAATAAACACCAGGTATATTCTATATTCTACACCATATCTAGCTCGTGATCTATGATCTTTCTGTCCGTACTACCAACCTCAGCTGTCGCCTCTCCCTCGGCAGCAGTCCGAGTCGGGCGTGAGGGCCCGAGGCGGGGTCTGTATGATGCATGTCTTGCACAGCCATCCCACCACGGTAAATGTGGTATATACAGTGAGGGTCTAGCTCGTCATTTGCACATACAGCAGTGTTGTAGTTGCCGCTTCCACCGAACTCAACGGTAGCCTGTTCGGCCGGAACCGTGTCCGAGTCAGACGTGTCAGCGCGTTCAAGGTCATACCGCCTAACGGGTGGCATATGAACGACGCACCTCCTGAGCAACATCTCGTAACCGCAAATACACAAGTGCATACCTGGTACAAAAGTAGGATGGCTACAAGGCGCTTCGATCCGCGGGCGCATTCCCCTCGGATCTTGTTGTACTCGTACGAGGTAACAGATTATCTACTGCAGATCGACATGTGTATCTGTACGTATGTGCCTGCAGACTAAAGGTGGCGGGGAGTTGCCGTTTGCCATCAATGCAGCCGGCCAGGTATGCAAACAAACGATCGAGTTTGTGTACTTGGGCGGGGCTATCAGCGCACACAGAGACCTCGGCATCGAGATCACGCGGCGTCTTCTGAGAGCCTGGGTGTGCTTTCAGCGATGCAATATGGAGATCTATGATTGCCCGAGTGTGCGCTTACGGTTGAAGGTGCGGTTGCTGAAAGTCGAGGTCATCGAGACTCTACTCTACGGTTGCACGACGTGGAGCCCGAACAAGCCTGACTATGACAGGCTACGACGGGTTCACCACTCCATGCTCCTCCGATGCCTCGGATGGCGGAAACGGAAGCGTGACGAACACACCCTATCGTACGCTGACGCGCTTGCCAAGACAGCTTCCGAGAGCATGGGGGCGATAGTGCGCAAAAGGAGGATATTGTTTGCGGGGTTCATAGCACGCATGGAGGAGGGGCGTCTACCCCAGAGGGTGGTGTTTCGGGGGCTGTTGGGGGTAAGGGCTACGCAGGGGGGCAAGAGAAGGACTGGATGGCTCATCTGAAGGAGGATATGTCAGTATTCGGAACTAAAGTTCGAAGGGTGACGAAATAATGCACAGAAGAGGCCGGCAGATGGTTTCGACGGGTAGAGGAGGAAGCAGAGCAATTCATGCAGAAGTGGCATGACGCGAAGAGATGCAAAGCTGCAGAGCGACACGTGGAGGCCGCGGCAGCGACATCAACCGTCGGCATCTCTAAGCGACCCGGGGGAACGGGGGGGGGGGGGGGGAAGGGAGGGAAGGGGGGGAGGAAGGGGGGGCGTCCTGCCCAAGATACTGAAGTCTGGGTCTGGCCATCATCGTCCCGAAGGTTGTGGGCTTTCCAATGGCCGTCACAAGTATCGTAACGCCGGTCTGACTTCTTCGCCTTGTTGCCTTCTCCCCCCAGTACCATTGATGCACTATTAATATATACCTTCTATGAGCCCAATGCCGTTTTTAGTCAGTTCTTAGGGTGTGGTAGTATTGTGTTTTGTTTTCTTTTCTTTCCTTTCCTGGCTTGCTCTTCTTTTCTTTTGTATTTCATTTTCTTCTTTCCCGTTTCGCTTTCGTTTTTTATCGTTCCTTATATTTCCTTTTCTTTTCTTTTTTTTCAAATTGACTTGAGTCTGACGTGCGTATGCGCGATGATAGGTACCACGTGTAATATCATTTTTCAAAATATGTACGTGGTAGTCTTTTCTGGGTGGCAAGTGGCGTAGTCGGGCTTTTTCAGGCACGAGTAGCGATACGTATGTACCAGTAGTACAAACCTGGCACGTCGTAGGCTGACTCCCGATTATATTTTTATAAATTTCTGGCGGAGGCATTGGTTGCGTCAGCTACGATAAATGCGTGTACCACTTTTGGTTTTGTTATTAGTGTTTTCTTTCGTGGGGTATTCCTCTACTCGAGAGTGACTGGAGCCTGT